>JAUEKS010337758.1:0-12248 GCA_031762815.1 Tylodina fungina | reverse complement strand
ATCGTCTATATATAGACGATCGGCACGGGCGTGGTACGGGATATCGTCTATATATAGACGATCGGCACGGGATGAGTTAAGGAAAAAACACATGACAGAAAACTTGCAGGAAGCAAAATATGCATGTTCTTTCTCACTAAGCTTTTAATAAAAGTTTTACATGCTGAGTATCGTTCTTTGTGTTTTTATGTTTCTCTCCTATTGTGGTACCTGTGTAAGCAGAATCATGCTTCAAAATTATGTTTTAGCATGTTTTATTTGATCACAAAGGGCCCCAGATGGGCTAATCAAGACACGGAGCATCTACTTTTATTTGAGGGCCTTCAAATAATTTTTTCCTCTCGTTCTACAGATGCTAAGCTAAATTTTGATAACCTAATTTGATAGTATTGCTTAAATTTGAAAATAGACCCAAAATGGCCCTTAAAAGTAGATGTTCCAAAGCCCTGCCTGTTTTCTGTCACATGCATTGCTGGTGAGCTTCGAACACAGTACCCCTTGGTCCATAGTCCAATACTCTACCATTATGCCAATGCACCCCCCTAATATCAAGAATAAGCATCATATAAATGCTTTATAACGAAATAATAAATTGCTGAGTGAAATTATATAAAATTAAGCTAACATAAATTAACAGACATGGAGGCATTTTTGCAACAGAAATAAAGTAACAAATGCCAAAAAACAAGAAAATTGACACAATACAGGAGGATAATGTCAATAGCTTGAACGATTAAATGCCAAAGATTTCAAGTTTGAGTAAGTCCCTTTCTACAAAATTCAATAGAGTACATTTGAACATATACAAATGCCTTGTAACTCATATAATGGTCTTTCAATTTAAAAAAAAATCTTTTTCTTTTGTCTTTTGGATTGAACGAGTACTCACCCAGCAACTACAACATATTTTCCATTCTCCTGAGCTCTGAGGCGATTTAACACTTTGAGGCACACTTTGGCTTTCTTTTTTCCATACAAGTCAACTTCTTCAGTAGTGAGATTAACCTCTTTTGCGAGAACTGAAATGTCCTTTGGTACTTGAGACTTGGCAATGTTAATATCACTGTGGACATAAAACCAAAATGATTACGTTTATTTATGTCTTCAAGCTGTTAGACCTCAAAGAAGTCTAGTTCAGGTTTTGATATACCCATTTTGGCATTGTTTTGTCATAATTATTCTTAAATGGCTTTAAGAATAATCATGAGGTGCTTAGCCATACTTCTTGATATATCAAAATATTTGTACTTAAACATTTCACATCTGTATATGGTGAGATCAGTTTTTACAGTGTAAAAAACACCCAAAAAACAGTACTACTTGTCGGATGGCTGAGCCTTCTTTAACTGGATGTAAAACATTTGCTCCAAAATAAATGAGAAAGAGATCCTTACAAACAGATAACTAGTTTCTTGGGTTAGCCAATGAAATTAGGAACTACAGTTAAAAAATTATGATGACAGTTTGGACCCAGAAACGAGGATGGAGAAGAAGAAGTGAGATTTGCAGACAGATCTGAAATGGCAGTCATGAACACCTTTAAAAAAAGAGGGAAGAACATAGCAGGATAGCATACAACAGCAAAATGTAAGAGAGCGAATTTAGACAATTTATCAAGGAAATATCCAGAATAACAGGAGACTTTTTTTCATCAGACTGGAGATACAGCAGAGAGGATACAAACAGTGGGAAGAGAAGTGCTGGTATAAACCTCAAGAAAAGGAAGATTTGATAAGGAGAGTGGAACAATTCAAGTCCAAGATGCCTTTAAAAAGAAGTAAGGAGTGAAAAACAGGGACATCAATGCAAATGAAGTAGAAAGGAATCAAATAGTAACCATGCCAAAAATAGAAACATATCAGGAGATGTACAATAGTGAGTATTTAATAGATGCTCATTATTTTGTAATGACAATGTGGAAAAAGGAAAAAGACACAAGATGGCATACCAAAAAGACAAGAGATACGAATAAAAAGGAAGGAATTCTGAGGAGATGGAAAGACTGCTTTGAAAAGTTAATAAGAAAAATGACAAAGCAAGGGTGGACTACATATATGAATTGGTACAATTTCTATATTAAAAATGTTTTCCACCCAACTTTTCCACTATCAGTTCCAGACTAAAGAGTGGTACCTGCCACACAAGGATATGCCCTAAAAACACTATAGCTGCACAGTTTACATACCATAGTGACCCTACCGCCCAGTGAGTATCAACAACAATGGTGTAGCTACCCGAAAGGTTGAGAGTACCATGACAATAGTAGAAATAGCTACATATGAGAGCCATCCAATGTTGGTAAACATGATCAGGATTTCCTTCACTTTACTAGCAGAGAAATGTAGACAAAGCAAAAACAAAACACTCAACATATAAAATGCAGGTGTCAATATTTTGTAAAAGATATCAACCCTTGTGGTAGGAAAACAACTGCTGATATAAATTCTGACTACGGAAAAAAATTGTAAATATCCACCATCTATGACTGTATCTAGTGGTGCTAGTTAACTTTACTAAAACAAATTCCTTACCTTGGCACAGGCTCTTTGAGACCCAGAGGGAGGTACTGAATGTTCCACTGTGAGGACATCTTAAGAAAAGGAAAATATAAAATATGCTTATGTCTGTGAGAATTTTTCAGTAGCTGTGGTCCCTAATTATGAAATTTGGGAAAGACAATATCGACTGAAAACAATTTAGAAGGTGAAGGAAAAAGACCATGAGGTAGATCTAGGCCTAAACTAATTTAGAATAAACTGGTACAACAGAATATGAAATTATGGGGCTCAAATGGGGAGGGTGCAATGGAAGTGGTGTTTATGGCTAAACCCTGTAAACCAGAGAAACCAGCTACAATGAAAGAAGATGATCTATGTACATGCATAAATGTACTCATTACACCATGTTCCATCTATAATGTCTAAATTAAAACCTGTAGATTAACATTCTACCTAGGTCAAACTGTTAATGCAAGCTATTGAGAAATTTATTAAACTCTTTATGCACGCAGAGCAAAACTCACAGCTATTTTTTCATAGCTTTTCCTAGCCTGGTCAACTGTGTTCCTCAGCAACATGGCTACCGTCATAGGCCCGACTCCACCAGGGACAGGTGTGATCCAGGATGCCACAGGTTTTGCTGAGGCATAATCTACATCTCCTACCAGTCGGTACCCTCTGGCCTTAGTGTTATCTGACGGTTGGGGGAGTACAAAAGCTGTAGTTATAATATATAAAATTTATGTAAAAGAAAAAAAAAAAAACAGCAAATAAACCGCATACTCTTCATCTGTGCTGACCACTTTAATGGCGTCTTGGGCTAAGCCCTGAAACCGTTGAGTTCGTTACATTTATTTTTATCTTTTATCTATGTTTACCAGGCAATGAGTTGATGCCACAATCTATCACAACAGCACCAGGCTTAATCCAGTCCCCTTTAACCAATTCGGGCTTTCCTATTCCAACAACCAAAATATCAGCTCTTGAAACCTGGGGAAAAAAACAACTCATTCAGAATTAAATTTGAAAGGCGAAATTTTGTAAAGACAAATACTTTGCCATTAGCTTTTCCATCTTTGTAAAATGTAATTTAACCACTTTGATCACTTATATTTGCAGCATTTAGTTTAATGATATAAACAGAACTTAAATATTTAATACATTTATTTATACTTTATAATCAAAGAGGCAGTCCTGAAGGACAATAGTCAAAAAAGTAAAAGATGACAAAATTTTGAATTACATTACTGATTTTACATATTCCAATTTAAAACAAATTATTGACCTCCGCCTTGAGATCTGTGGTGCGAGAGTGGCAGACAGTAACAGTAGCGTGGTTCCACAACAGGAGGTCTGACATAGGCGCTCCCACAATTTTGCTCCTTCCTAAAACTACAGCCTGTTTACCCTTCACATCCACACCTAGAAAATATAAAAATAAGGTTCAACTGTACCAGGAATATAGGTTAAGCTGAAATGGTGGTGTAAATTTTTAAGGAACAGGAAAAGTAAACACTGTAAATGTTTCAATTGTTGTAGGTTCAGGCTCTTTTGATGGCTGTTGTCGGATGATCATCAATGCACAGAGCAGAGATGGTAAATACCACAAACGTGGTATACAAGTCTTAAAAATGTTACCTTTTATCTTCTTGATCAAAAGTTATGTCGCCTATTATAGTGAAATGCTGCTCTAAGTGTGGTCTCACATCTGGCATGAGTCTACTGTGCCTCTGAACTATTTTTATTATGGAGTAAGTCGAGTTCTATCGTCAGTTGGCATCACAAACATCTTAGTAAAATTGACATTAACAGATTTTGCATGTTACTTTGACTCTATTTTTTCTTCAATACTTAACAAATCAAAGTTTTAGTGTGTTTTCCATGCCTGTAAAATACAATATCTTGCATTCAATTCTCCACATAAGCAGTACCTGATCTCTTAATGAGTTCCATGCAGCCTCGGGGAGTGCAAGGTAGGATACAGCTGTCCAAATCACCCCTAGAGAGACGACCAGCATTGTCCTGGTGCAGACTGATAGAAAAGTCATGAAAAAATTAAACACATTGATGTTTGGTTTGAATTTACCAAAACCGAACTTCTCAGGGCAGCAATCACTTTCTTACAAATTATTAATTATACTTAAAAAGATCAGGCCTTGGTGCATCTCACCCTATTAGAGTACTATAATATAAAGAATGCGAATAATAGAAGTTATCAAACAATGCTTAGGCTGGTTTGTAGTTTTTATACGCTTTGTATGTTCGATACTATAACTACTATTATTGTCACACTGTACACAAAATATACGCTACTGATCTGATGCTTTGACATCAATCTTCTTCTTCTAATGCCGGTCTCTATGAATTGCTGCATTTCAATTTTTACAGTGGCTCATTAGTTTCCAAATGTCCTAGTGATCTTGACTTATGAACTGTATCATGCTATGGTCAGTGTTTTTCGGTACCTTCTATGTAAAATATGAAATGAAGGAACAATCTAAATGCCACTGTATACACAGAATAAATATATATGAAGACGTGCCACATAAGCACAGACATAAATCACCAAATGAAAATGCCTAAAAGCAGAAATCAACACAATGATAATCGTCATCAACGGTTTTCCAGCTGTAGCCCCTGACTCAGGAGTTAACCCGTGACGCCATTTATCTCATTTGAGATCTCTGTGCCATTTGTTTTGCATAGCAAAAGTTTTACGGCCAGATTCTCTTCCTGGCACCAATCAAACTTATGCACTAGGGAGGACTTGGCTTTTACTTTCCCAACAGTTGACCACTAATGCACACTAGGTATGCAGCCTCGCTGTTCTAAGCCTCTCTCTTTCTTATTGTTTATGAACCAAAGTTTAACAGCGGGCGTTCTGTCGACACCAACCAGATTGGTATTTGGTGAGTTGGTGTGTGGCCTCACAGATCATTTATAGCAAATAAAGGTAAAACTGAAAAAAACAACACCCATGTGGGTAAATTTTAAAAACTAAAAGCCTTTTTACCCATCGACATCCTTGCTTTGAAGAATGGCATTTGTCACCAAATGGGCATCAATATCTTCGTCAGACTCCATTGGAAGCTGTAAATTGAAAGGAATTGAAATCATAAAGATAAAACCCAGCGTTCCAGTACTTTGAATGAAGTATCTCAAGAAATTATATATGGTAAATCTGTAAATACGTTTTCTTATTTTCTTCATCTGTTTGTAATAACTCTTTAGTCCATGTCATTTGCTGTATTTCAAAATATTAGATCTGGAGTTTTTTTAAATGGTGTACTTCTTCAAAGCTTAGTGCGAACACTGTTTTTAATGTTACATGGATGACAAAATTTGGACCACAAGTTCCTGTCCATTTTTCTGTAACAGAAATTAATTTATGATATTTTAATTGAGAAAGATATATAATTTGTAATTGTTTAAAAAATGTATGAGCTTGCTGCATCCAGAGTTATTTCTGCCGTCTTAGGTATTCAACTTTGGACAGGGAGTATAGATGCAGGATGAAAGAATGAAGAACTTTTGGAATCAGAGAGACAAGAATGAACCACAATCTTCCATATACTCCAATGAGTGTTTTACCTGCACAATGATACCATGGACACTGGGATCATTATTCAATCTTTCCACTGTAGAAAGGACCTATGAATTACACCAAAAATATGTCCTGAAGCATGTATACAATCCTGAATGACATTTAGTTGACTTCACTATAATAATGATTTTTCAAAGAAAAACAAATTAATCTATGATGACTTTCATAGCAAGTAAAACCAACAACAACAATACATTATTAAAATCAAAATGGACACCTATTCATAGTTGGACTGATGTGCACTCTCACTCAACCTCTTTACTGTGCACTCTCAAGCAACCTCTTAACTGTGCACTCTCAACTTCTTTGCTGTGCACTCTCACTCAATCTCTTCACTGTGTATTCTCACTCAATTTCTTTACTGTGAACTCTCACTCAACCTCTTCACTGTGCACTCTCACTCAATCTCTTTACTGTGCACTCTCTTTCAATCTCTTTATCGTACACTCTCACTCAACCTCTTTTCTGTGCACTCTCAATCAACCTCTTCATTGTGCATTCTCACTCAATCTCTTTACATTGTCTCAACCACTTTACTGTGCACTCTCACTCGACCTCTTTATCATGCACTCTCAGACAATACAACCTTTTTAATGTTGTTTGACTGTCATCACAAGTTTCATTTTATAATTTGAGCCTTCACTGTTGCTACATATTCAACATTCTGACATTCTTAACCCTTACAGCCGCTCTTTATTTAATCCTTATAATGCCTTATTTATCCTCTCCCCTGAAAATGAACTGCCGTTTTAAAGGTTTGTATGGGAAAATATTCACAAAAGCTATATTTCTTATAAAAAATTCTAATAACCATATATTTCTTGAAAAGATATTGATCTGGCACTGTTTTGGTCCAATTATGTTACATCTGGTAAGTCTATGTCAACCGTCAACCCAAGCATCACCAGCCTCAATGAACATGAGGAAATAACGGAAGGCTCAAAATGAAAAACATTTTGACCTAAAATATCAGTAGAACCAAGACTGCTAATCTTCTATCTACTTTAAGATTAATTGATAGAAGGTGCAAAATTTCATTTAGACAGAATCTGGCAAATCCAAAGCCACTTGTCACTGATAATGATATTGTAACACAATATTCTTGAAACAAGCTAAAAGCTATTGTAGTGAACACAGTTAATCTATGACTAGGACGCCATGAATCAGCACATAGGATTAAAGCCATAGCTATTTTTCAATGCTTCCTAGCATGGAGCCATCTTTAAATTAGAATTCTGTGTGGCCCAGTTTCTGAATGCCAGCTCATAAACAATGGAAAGCATTTTATTATTGAAGCTTACTTACATTTATGGTATTTATTTATGTCAACCTTACTTATGCCAACTGGAAGATCAAGTAAACAAAAAATCATCACAATTTGAATTTTAGAATTGTACATTTAAAAACAATTTTTGTACAAATGGAAGAATACATGTATTGGCTTTCCTTTGTCAACTCATGGTGATAATTTTTAGATCGCCAATGTTTTTGAGAAAAAAAGATACAGAAAAAGACAAAGTGCTCACGTCATACTGAGTGGAGGATCTCGGGAGCTTGATGTGCTCAGCTTGTACCCCGACCTCGACTGCAGATTTCAGCTTCATATTAATATATACATTGGAGTCAGATCGGTCCCCCACCTATAAAAATGAAAACACAACTTCGGTCAACAAGGTATAAATAGGGAATAACTAATGGTGATGTACAGACATTGACAAGAATATACACAAAAGACAGGAAATGGCACTGCCTTTTCTTTTTTCATCTCTATAGGCCCTCAGAATATGTCTTTCACATACATAAACAAGTACACTTCACAATAACAAATACTATTACTCAGTTCTGGGGCAAAATTATTACTACTTGTTTACAGATAAGTAAACATCATACTCTAGGAGAAAAACATTGACATGTCCAAATTATTTTAAAATGCTGCTTAATAACCTCAACAAATATGATTAAGATCAAAATAGCACTTATATAAAGTAACATAATACAACATTCAATGCAAAGACAGGCATGAACCTAAGTTTAAATATAAGGTCTTCACCTGGACAATTGCTAATCCTGGTTTGAAATCAGGGTACAGAACTTGGAAAGCAGCAATTTCCTCTGCTAACTGTTTCTTGATGTCACTGACAAATGGCAGATATTCAGACAAATATTAAAATTTGATATTGCCTGTCATACTGTATGTATCATGTATATATATATATATATATATAATAATAATAATAATAATAATAATAATAATAATGAAAGGCATTTAGGCACTTTTACAGAAAGCTCAAAGCGTATACAATACAAAAAACAATTTAACTCATACACAATTCTAGGTTGGAAAGTAGTACAAACAAATCACCGATAAAAACATTAATCTTAACATTGATCTCATGTAGCACAAAACAATCTAGCATAAATACATTCTGAAAAGGTGAGTTTTAAGCTCAGCCTTGAATCTCTTCTCATCAGCGAGTTGTCTGATAGACAGGGGAAGTGAGTTCCAGGTAAGAGGGGCTGCATATGAAAATGATCTTTCACCAAAAGACCTAGTGTGCATTTTGGGTACATTTAGCAAGTATTTGTCTCCAGATCGTAGACTACGTGTTGGCTTATACAAGCAGAGCAAAGAAGAGAGGTATGATGGTGCTTTATCCTGCAAGCATTTATGGCATAGAACAGCTACTTTATATTCAATTCGAGCCTCCACTTGGAGCCAATGTAAGTGAACAAAAAGCGGTGTTACATGTTCTCTCTTTGGTTTTTTCAAAATTATTCTTGCAGCATTGTTTTGGAATCTTTGAAGCCTCTGGGTGGTTTTTGAGGGCAGATTTGCCAATAAGGATTTGCACTAATCTAGTCTTGAGAATATGAATGCTGATACAAGACATTTCAAGAATTTTTCATTTAAAAAGGATCCTAATTTGCCAATTTTGATAATTCACAATACATGTGTCTACAAATGTTACCAACCTGAACATCATTTGTGAGCATTTGGTCAAAATATACTCCCAGATTTTTTGCTTTTTCGCTGAAAAGTATCTTGTCATTGCCAACAACAAAATTATCAGCTGACTAATCACAGGCTTTCACATTTTTCTTGGTGCTAAACAACATGACCTCAGTCTTATCATTGTTGAGTTTCATGAACACAAGATTGCATTGACACAAAGAGAGATGAAATCTTAGATGGAACAGTAGAGTGGTATAACTGTGTGCCATCTGCATATATGTGATAACTTAGACCGTGTGCATTTATAATGGAGCGAACAGGCTTTGTATACATAGTGTACAGCACCGTTCCAAGAACTGATCCCTAGGGGACTCCGAAAGATAGTTTGAAAACAGATGACATTTCCCCATTAATGTTGACACACTGAGTTCTACCTATCAGGTAAGATTCAAACCATTTTAGTACAGTGCCTGACAATCCAAACGTTTGGGAAAGCCGATCCAAAAGGATCGAATGATCTATAGTGTCGAATGCAGCTCTTAGGTGTAAAAGTACAAGGTTTGATGACTGTCCGTGATCAGCAGCTACAAGGAGATCATTCTGAACTTTGACAAGAGCACTTTCAGTGTTGTGGTGTACTCTATAGGCAGACTGAAAATGATCAATGAGATCATTACTTTTCAGATGTGCTTTAAGCTGTTTCAGAACTACCTTCTCCAGTATATTAGCATAATAGATATGCTGGGTAAAAAAACACACGCCCACACACACTTTAATACGAAATCAATGCATCCAAACATACGTTTAACACGTTTGATCCATATATCTGTACGCACAGGCGCTCTCCATTCCACCATATTTGTTTTTCTTTTTACACAGACACAGAGACACAAACACAAACACACACACACACACGCGCGCGCGCGCGCACACACATACTCTCTCACTTTCATAGAAGGCAATGTTTACTACCGTAAATATGGACAACACATAATATGTTACCCTGTAGGTGATGGGATGAATAATTTTCTATATCTATTCTAGATGACTTTGACAGCAGGCAGTCACTTTTTCCAGACCTGGCATAATGGTCAAATTGGGTCTAACCCAACGCAACCTGCCTTACGTTTTTTGTTGCAATTATAAATTATACAATTAATCTCTCTGGTTTTTACATTTACACAAAGGAAATTGCAATCGGACCAATCGCTAAAATCTTATTTACGTGGACGCTGCCGTAGCATAGATCTATGGTGCAGCCATTACTTGTTGGGAATGTCACGTAGTGGTAGGGGGCGCTGTGGTGTAGAGGTAAGACACTCGCCTCAGAAGACGAAGATCGCGGGTTCGAGCCCAGGTTCACCCACGATTTTTTTCAAGTTTTCTCTGACCCTCGGCTCATGTGAAGTCGCCTTGTCCTAGCTGAGATGGACGTTTCAAACTTTCAAACATCTCTGATATAACCTTAAATATGTTGAAAAAGGGCGTAAAACTCTAGTTATTCATTCATTCATTCATTTACGTAGTGGTAGTAATGTGGCAGAGCACTATCGAGAGGGTAATAACTGAAAGATAAAAGGAAGAGCTTTACGGTATCAGATGATCGACTCGAGAATTAGAACATTTTAATTTTCACAATATTACTGGAGTTGCAGTGGATGGGACATATGCAATACTTATATCGGCGTTTCTGAACGCACGAGACAGATCACGGGGAAGTTAGTAGTTGAATATCAGATATGCATAGGGTTTCTTTCCGAAATTATTGTCGTGCGCTTTATGTGGAGTCGCCTTGTCCCATCGGAGATGGACGTTTAAAACGTAGGTCCCACCTCTGATATAACCTTTAATGTCTCTCGTTGATGTAGAGGCCCACTCCTCCACCCTTGGTCTTACCAGCGGCAGGAAAACGGCCAGCACGCAAAGCTGAACATATGTGTGGTGATCTGCAAATCCACACTATTTGCGCAAATCACAGATTTTAAGTGAAATGCATAGAAATGAAGACTAGGCATTTCTGAACAACATGCAACTTGTATTTTGTAAATATCTTCATTATTAATGAAGCTATTGCCATTTAAGTGAGGAAAACAGAAAATGACAAAATAGAAAAATCAAAGTTTTTCAGGCTATATCTCAGAACTAGTATTAGCGCAAAGCGTCGGGTTTTCGAAGAACACCTCACATAGTGTCTACTGTAGCATTTGCTTTCATTCTCGCTTTCATTAAACCAGGTTTCAATGAGGCCGAGACACGATGCTTCTATACACTGATGTAATCGTATGCATAGCGCCTGAAGCACTTCAGGTTTATTATTTAATGATCTTGAATTTCCAAACACTACAACCGGCAAAAAAGGTTACAACCCTGGCCCCGAGGCCCTGTGTTGCCTTTAGCGAGACAGGCCACTCTGTACGTGTTCGACACCGGGACGAGAAAGCACGAACACACGCAGAAAAGGTTTACTTAACAAACAAGTGTTCATTCGGAACAAAATTGTACAAAGTGGATTCGAAATCTCAATCTAATCTAGGTCTAGCCTAAACTTTCCACGTCCGGTTTTTTAAGTTTAAATGTCTAGGTCAAGGACCTCAGGTCATGGCATCTCTACACAAAAGGAATAAACTCGATCGAATGATAGAAATGAGAACAAGCAGTAAGCCACACTGAAACTGTCTCATTTTCGTGAACAGCTGTCAATGGCGGGTTAGATGGCGAAAAATCGCATTGCGTGTCAAAATAATAACAGCGGCCATCTCAATGCATAGAACTATAATAACACAAGCCGTGATAGCGCAGTAGCCGTAGAGCGTTGAGCTACGAACCGAAAGGTACTGGGTTCGAACCCCACAGTGAAAATGTATCCCTGTTGCTTAACTTAACGTAGATGAAAATGGGTACAGGTTCGGCTGGGAAAGCATATTGCGTTAGACTAAGTGGGCGTGCACACCAAAAGCTATAGCTGCGCGATAGCTACGCTGTAGCGGTACGAGAACCATCGCTCATAATGCGCGATATCGCTTGAGTGTGCACAGAGTGTGCACATCAAAAGCTGTCCATGTAGCGGTGCCGCTAGAATACGGGGCTAGCTGTGGGCTAGCGGAGGCAACAAATCGTATCAAAATGGCGGATCGCACATTGTGCCTATTTTATTTGTTAGAATCCTCCTCGTTTTTAAAACAATCTCTTCTAT
>JAUEKS010337647.1:254-10743 GCA_031762815.1 Tylodina fungina | reverse complement strand
CCCCCCGCGGCAGCAGTTTGAGAGAATTCCAATTGAAGGCATTTTAATATTTGAATTGACAAATATAAATGAAGGAAGAAGGGTTTTGCGAACAGGATTGCTGCAAGCAAGCAATCAACAATTTTGTATCCATTCAGAGGAGTGTGAAGTAATGGTGTTAGAAGTAATTTTTACAGGTGAACAATGAAAAAGATAACATTTACTTAATCTTAATAGAACTAAAAAAGCCAGTATGTTAATGTTAACAGTGTCAAATATACAAGATAATGCTAAATGATGGAGCGCCATTTGTGTGAATACTGCCACTAGACTGTTGCACTTTAGTGTACTTGCTGCATCCTGTGAGACCCTCTTGTCCACCATTGCAGTACTGGGAGTAAGTACTCGGGGAGGTCAGGTTAAACTTAAGCAAATATCTATGCTTGCCTAAGAATTACGAGGCTGGTCTTGGAGAGAGTGTTGAAAGATGATGGTCTAGTCTATATGAATTACGAGGCTGGTCTTGGGGAGAGTGTTGAAAGATGATGGTCTAGTCTATATGAATTGCGAGGCTGGTATCGGGGAGAGTGTTGAAAGGTGATGGTCTAGTCTATATGAATTACGAGGCTGGTATTTGAGAGAGTGTTGGAAGATGATGGTCTAGTGTATATGAATTGCGAGGCTGGTATCGGGGAGAGTGTTGAAAGATGCCAGATGGTCTCATGCTGCCAGAGATGAATCCTGAGATACCAGATGAATACATTTTTACTCGCACTGTTGTTGTTATGATGTTGTATTTTAATCTTTTAAATTAATTATATTCTTATCTTGTACTCTTACATTTATAATTCCTTATTATAAAGATTGTTTTACATGGTTATTCTAGTACTGTTATAATTCTGTATTTACCTATAAATCTGTTTTACATGTTAGTACCTTGGTGTCTTATTGCTATGATTTGTTTATTGGATGGTTATCCCTTACTGTTGAGGTTTTTAAATTTTAATCTGTTACACTTAATATTGATTTTTACACCATTGTATGTTTTCCCACTAACAGTTATGAATGTTATATTTGTTATTATATTTCCTTCTCACCGCCAAAGGCCTTGTGCACTTAATTGCCCGTTTGTACTTTCTGAGAATACAATTCAAGTGTTATAATGTGTCATGAGGAGGGGACTACATCCCACTTCCTGCATTATATGTTCTTGCCTCATGAGTTATTTAAGACTTGCACAATATGGAGTGTGGTCCGTTTAATGTTTATATTTAATATGTATTTGCAATAATGGGAGCATGTTTAATTATCAACATATTATATGCACGCAGTACATATTTATATTTTTTTTCTCACATCAATATCGTTTCAATGCAGTTGGCACCTATTTTGGTTTTACGTATTCACACAGTTTTTGCTATTTTATTGCTGTATCAAAATGCCTGGTGAAACATCTTACAATTGATTACATCATATCAAGCTTTTGAAAGGACCATTTTGTTAATTTTGCAGCCAGTTTTTATCAATTTAAGAGACGAGATTTCTTTATGTGTGTCTGGGTGCTAGAATAACGCCAGACGTTATTCACAGCACAAGCTTGTTCTTGTGAGCCAATGTCTGCCCCTGTCAAACTGTCAGTTCAGGCGTCTGGATCAGTCACTACAGGCGTCTGGATTAGTGACAGCCACTACAGGCGTCTGGATTAGTGACAGCCACTACAGGCGTCTGGATTAGTGACAGCCGCTACAGCCGTCTGGATTAGTGACAGTCACTACAGGCGTCTGGATTAGTAACAGCCACTACAGGCGTCTGGATTAGTGACAACTCCATGCCAGCCTGTGTTACTTGTGTCTAACTCATACTCATAGATATAGCTTAACCAAAGATGTTTTAATTCTCCAAACAAGCAGTTTTTGTTAACAATTTTTCAGACAGATTGTTCTGTCAGTCATAGTATTCATCATTTTTTCCAAGTTCAGATGATGTAAATGTTGGCATTCTTTTGATGTACTTTTGTAGGATTTTAATGCAGCTTGTATCAGTGATATTTGTCATAATACAAAAATATGTGCGCTTTGTGGTTTCAACTAGCCACTGCTTTGATTTAAAACCACCATTTAAATAGAAGAAGAGGGCATGAACAAGTCATAATGCTATTTTTACGAACTGAAGTCATTTTGAAGTTCGGTCATCTCACCAGCGGCCATGTTTAAAAAAAATATTTAAACATAAATGTGTGGGTTATACTGTTGTGCAGAGATGTTAGTGCAATTTCCTAATCATGTTTTAAATCTTTTGAATAGGATAATTTAGGGGAGACTAAAATTATTTTAACAATTCTAAATTCTTGGCCTTTTATCAGAGGGTTGCCGCAGTGAATATATATTTATTTTCTGTCTCCGCAACCTCCATTCCTCTGTGTCTTGCTTCTTAAGTTCTGCCTCAACCATATCTTCCTCCAGGTTGTCAAGCCATCTCCTCTTTGGTCTTCTTGAGTTGTAGTGCCCAGCAACTCTGTTTCCAGAGCCTTGCTTCATACATAGTTCTCTTCCTTCCTCTCCTCATATCCGAATGACTCAATCTCTCAATTATTCATTCAAGTATTCTGAAGCTATTTTTCACTTCTAAGCTGTATTCTTGGTGACTGGATTTGTCAGACTTTGGAGCACTAAAAATAAGTTTGATGCTCTTTGTAGCGTTTCTCGTTTTAGTGAGGTTTTTTCTGGTGGTATTGCTAATTACCCGAATATGGTCGCTGTTGTGATCTGCTCCGGGTAAAGTTTTTGGGGCCTGTAATGTTCTGAATCTCTTGTTTCTCCAGGTATGGTCAAATTGATGTCTAGCGCTATTTACAGTTTCTCTGTATCCATTTCTTCTTAATAATTTTTCAGTATAGGTGTTCCCGATAACAAACTGCTTGTTTGTGCCAATTTTATTAGTTTATCTCTCCTTTTTATTTCTTTGTTCAATCCCTTGTGAGTCTTCTATGTCATCCACTTTTTCTATTCTATGTTAGCATCAAAGTCTCCAGGGCTGAGAATATATTAGATTAGATTTTTCCAGGCCGAAGCGGTTAGAGAATTGCCCTGATGAAATGCCAAGTAGGCCTACTAAAGATCTCAAACATTTGAAGGCTCTCGAATCTCTCTAGCCTCAGAAGGAAATTTTTTATTTGCTATGAATCATGCTATGCCTGTTTATTGAAGCATCTTTGCTCATAACAAATGAGAGACCTAAATGGTGTCTTAGGCTTTCCCCTGTTAATCAAGGACTGCTTTTGAAAAACTGAAGGTGTTGATGATAGTGTTCGAAAGGGCAGGGCTTGGTAACATCAGATTCTATGTCTTGTGTTTCCTCATATGCCACTAAGGGCTGTGTGTATCACATGGCCTTCTGTCACTATTGACTGTGTTCATCGCATGATAGACTACGATACTCATTGTGCTCGATGTAGCAATTCTACTGTGGTTTACAAATCATTTAAGGTTTTGTTTGTGAATCCTACACAATTTTTATTCAGTCAATATTAATTGTGTTGATGATTTTTGTAATTTTAGTGTTACTGTTTTTAGTGTAATATCATAATAGTATATTATTATTATTATTGTTATTATTATTATTATTATTATTATTATTACCTTTTATGTTACACTGTACGAATTACTATGCCAGCAACATCTTTATTGAAACACTATTTATGTATCTGTTGTTGAAAACGTTTCAAAACACGTGAAAAGAAATTGAAAAGTATTATTGTTAACATTAGCCACCATTGCTCAGGGGTTGATATAGTCAAAGTTACTTTTCAGAAAGTATATGGAGTGCATCAAAGATGTCACCAAATTTTTCACTATATGTACAGCAGTTCATTTTGCATCAAGCACTGAACTCATCAACTCATTGTTACGTTATGTACTCATATGGTACCACCGATCGGAAATTTCCTCAATTGCCATGACAATCTAAGGAAGATCACATTGACTATATACAATAAGATGTGTTCAGTCCATTGGTTATGTTTTGGCAAATACGTTAGTCATTTTTCAATTTTGTTTCTTCAGGAATGTGATGACATATTGTTTTGTTTGTTTTTGTTGTTATTTCGATAGGTACTATCTTTCACAATAATAGTCTAAATCTCTTTCTCTGAAAGGAGAATTGTCGCATTACCTGACAAGCAATCTCACTATCATGTGTAATATTATATTATCGTCTCGAGATTTAAAGAAATTTCAGCAATATAATAATATATGTGAGTGATTTTGACTTAGGTTAAAGGTATTTTTTTCAATTTATTATCAATAAATTTTAATCTACATTATATTTTTGCCCATTAAAGCCCATTGCTGTAAAAAAATAAATAATGGTTATTTGAAATTATTTTCAGTATTTTCATCAATCAAATCACCCATACTTAAATGTGAGTTTCTGAACTCTCAAGGCATGTTACCTTCTCAGCTTTCAGTTTACATCTGTCCTGTTATGAAAAATTTGCATATTCATGAATATTGTGAATGAGGCAAAGACTCGTCATTTCTGTCTCTAGATGGAATGCCGACCCTTAGGAAAAGCCAGTTGATTGAACTAAGTTAAAAAGTGTAAAAGTCTGTGCATTTTCCCAATAGCGATTACAGATTTGAAACGAAGACAATCATGAAAGTATGCGTAAAGAAAATATGAGCACTCAAATTGAAATCCATAGAAAAATCCTCATGAGTCCAATAGATGAACAAAGGAACTAACAAGCACATATTTGAACCAATAGATGTGGCATGTTCCCTGAAATCTGCAAGATATTCACTTCCAAATTTGTAAGAACAATTAAAATGTTATATGTCATACAAATTGTTCAAAGTTGTGTTGAACACCAAACGCATTTAATGTACAAACTACCATTTCAAGGTTATCTGTGTCCACGTTTTTGACTTTTTTTTTCAAAATGGTCTTTGTTACTAACAACACGAAAGTGAAAGGAAGCCCACATGATATCCTGATTTTAACCCACAGTAGTACATTGGTAAGTATTATTTAGGGCTGCATACTGTGCGAATGCTCATTAGTATGAAATATCTATGCAAGAACAGACCTGACTAGTATTACGGACTGTCTGTAATTGTTACGGACACACTGTAGCGATTACGGTGTTACGGAAGCTGGAGAAAAATTACGAATGTTTCAAAAGAAAGTTTACGATAATTTTTTTTTTTATTTTTTTGTTAATGATCTCGTAGTCGGCCCAACCCAAGACATTTGCCTCTCCATTGTAATCCATGTATCTATAGGCATGTCATGTTGATACCATATTTAGAGAAAAGGAATCATGCAAGGTAAGTGGATTCGATACCGATTAATTTTGACAGTGACTTCCTGTGGAACTCTTTTCAAATAAATATAAAATCCATGTGTGGCTTAGTTCAGTGGTAGCCATTTTGTCTCTCTCGACTCAGTTATGTTTTGACTGTTTTTACGTGGAAATCGCTGTAGTGTTCTAAGCCTTTTAGAGTTAGAATCTCATCTAGATCTAATTGTGGATTTAAGCTATCATTCTTCAATGGAGGAACCTGTGGCTAAGAACCAAAAAACAGGCGCTCAGTGTTTTCGTGCTGCATATACAGAGAAATGACCGTGTCTTGTGAAATCCAAACTTGGACGCAATTATGGACGGTGTACAGTCTGTTCATCGGATTTTTCAATTGGCCATTCTAGCATGTATCAATGTCGTGTGCATGTTAATGGATCTAAACCTAAAAACTTTTTGTGAGTGGAAACCAGGCAAATATTGCCTCAATGTTTAAATCTGTGGCAGCGACAAAAGACTCGTCACATAGTGACAATGTGGTTATGGCGGAGGCGCGAATGGTGGCATTCATTGCAAAGCACAATTTATCACTTGCTGTCTCAGACTATCTTCAGTCTCTCATGAGACAGATAGAGTGTCAAGTGTCATCAAAGACATGAAGTGTGGCAGATCTAAGACAACGGCAATGATGAAGGAGATAGGTCAAATGGCTAAAGAAACTTTAGTAGAAAGAATGAAGTCTGGCCCATTTAGTGTAAGTACAGATGGGTCAAATGATATGGAGAGAGTGAAATTGTTTCCTTTAGTGGTGCGGATATTGTCAGATTCAGGTGTTGATTTGGAATTGTTCAGTCTACCTGTGTGTGAAGGTTTTGGGACAGGAGAAAATATTTTCCAACTCATTGATAAGGAATTTGGAAAACATAATATTCCATGAACGAATTGCACTGCGCTAGGCTGTGACAGTGCGAGTGTGATGACGGGACAACACAAAGGTGTTATTTCTTTTTGCAGGGCAAAACACCTAGACATTTTCCTCTCTGGATGTCCTCTCCATCTGGTCCATATGGCTGCAGAGAAGGGGGCTGATATGTTGCCTGTCAGTTTTTCAGATTTACTTGTAGATATCTATCATTACTTTCACAAAAGTTCACTCAGGGCACACAAGCTAGCTGTACATCAGAAATTTTGTGACAAGGTACAATTGAAAGTTCTGAAGCATGTGAGCACTAGATGGTTAAGTATTAGCAGATGCTTGACAAGGCTCCTTCATAACTGGGATCCCCTGAAGGCCTTCTTTTCAGAGGAAGTCAAAGAAAATTTAAGTCCCTATGCTAAAGAAAAGGCAGATAAAATTGTAAAACTTCTGAAATCCAGATCGACAAAGCTATATTGTATGTTTTTTAACTACACAGTGACTCTTTTCACATTCTTGACCAACAACCAGTCTGATGCCCCCTTGGCAGCAGTCAGGAACATGCAGTGCCACAAACTTCACAAACTTGTTTGTTCGGTTATGATCATTTTGTTATTATTGTTAAACCTTTAGCCTTTGGAGGAAACAAGAGAGTTATAGATGTGCAGTACACTTTGCCGTACAATCGTAAAGATGACAAAGATCTTGTCATTGGAGAGGCATGTTATTCTTTCATCAAAGACATGAACAAGAATGCCTTGTCGAAATCCAAATTGAAAGAGTTCTACAGCAATGTGAGGCTCTATTTCTCTACTGTGGTAGAGTAGGCCTATCTCCTGAAGAAATTGACTCTTGAAGAGCCAAGCTCACAGTAGTTGACCAAGCAAACATCTTGTCAGCGTCTGAACATCATGTTCGATTTTTCGCTCTCATGTTTCCAATGCTTGTTCCTCCACACTCCTCCATTGACAAGCTCAGTGAGGAGTTGATGGAATTACAAGTCAGCCAGGTTGAGCAGTGCAAGTCAGAAACTGGAAGGTTGGACAGCTTTTGGGTGGTGGTAAGGGACTACAAGGACCCTTCCACTGGCACCCAGCCTTTCAAGAACATTGCACTGTTTATGCTTGGCCTACTGACAATCCCTCACAGCTGCGCCCACTGTGAGAGGATCTTTTCCTCTGTCTGTCAGGAAAATAAAAACTGACCAGCGGCACTCCTTAAAGGAGGACACACTAGAGCATTACTGTATACTTTTGATTAAAATAAAAAAGGATGAACTCATTCTCCCTATCTACCCTGAGAAGGCTTAAGGGAGCCTGCACTAAGGCTCTCTCCTCATCCGAGTAGTGTAGTGGCACTTTGACTGTAACTGTATATAGTGTATTTATCGACATTATTTGTGACGGTAATAAAATAATCACCGAATCCACGTTATTATTTTTGTGAAATTGTAATAGGTAATGAAAATAGCTGGTGAAATTTTAAAGTAGGAACAGTAAAGGTAAAAGTATTCCATAACCTTTCGGTCGTAGGGGAATGAAGTGTTAGAGCCTTCATTGTTCTTTGGGCCTGCATATTGAGGGTCGTGCCCAGTCCTCTCCCTTGTTGTCTTTACCATCCCTGACGCTGAAGAGGATCAGTGTAATACATTGATAATGTGTTCGGCCCTATGCCCTATGTATCGAGCTGGTCGTAACGCTAAGAATAGATTTAAGTAGGTCAGTGCCAATGTTGTGTCTAAATTTGGTAAACGCACATTTCGCTGACGTAAGGTGCACAATGCACTATTTGGTGACTTCCAGGTCATTCTGGGCCATGCCGGAATGTACTAGACGGATCGCGAATATCTAGACATTTCAGGAAAATGCACACCACTATAAAAGGGGATTGGAGTCAGTGAAAGGGGTCAGTCCGCAGTATGTGTGATACCTTCTACCTAAGAAAGAGATCCAGTGTGTGAAAGTTATTTGAGCCAGCAGCTTTGACATTGTGAGTAAGTGAAATTTATTAAAGTTCGTTCCTTATTATTCCAAGTCTCCAGTGTTTATCGAGCGTCATAACAGATCTAGATACAAAATCGGTGTATTCTGTTTGCTACCCTTTCAACTTGTAACGGTATATTTCTCCCTAAGTAAGAAAATTTATCCCAGTTGCTTCCAGTTTCGGCTGGAAGGTATTCTACAATGGACAAGCATCCTAAAGTGATGAATAAAATCTGTCACTGTCCGCTTCATGCTACTGAAACCAAGACTTTTTTTTTTAACCTTTTCTCTTCTAGTTCATCTTTCAAGAAAAGGGCAGAATAAACATTACAGTAAGCACCATATCGAGTTCACTGCCTCAACAACCTTTGCCACTCTCACCTTAGATAACTTCTCTGAAAAACCAGCGTGTTCGTCATCTTTTACTTCCATTGCAGAGGCTGTCTCATCACAGATGGTCTCCTGATGACAAGCAGTTGGCTTTTCCTGCATACTCGAATTATTACTAGACACGGGTGCACAGTCCTTCGATACAAGCTCACATTCTGAAACACTACCGTCCCTTTCATCTTCTCCATCCCCCCATTCATCTGCTCCATCGCCCCATTCATCTGCTCCATCGCCCCAGTTATTTTGATCGTCAAGCCAACTGTCTTGCTGAATGGGATCTTGGGATTTGGATATCCCTGGACTGGCTGAGGTGTACGTTGTATCAAACCGGAGGCTTCGTAAAACTGTCCAGCTGTCGCATTGAAGAGAAAAAAAATGTAAAATTGAGTGACTTTTTTAAACAGAAAAAGAACAACTAACATAAAAAGTTATGCTACTGGAGATAGAGATAAAGAAACAGATATTATTGGGATGATTAGATGTGTAGGTAGATAGGTAGGTAGGTAGGTAGGTAGGTAGGTAGATAGAAGGGTAGGTAGGAAGGTAGGTGGGTAGGTAGGTAGATAGATAGAAGTAGAAGGGTAGTTGAGTTGAGTTGTGTTAAAGTTTTATGTCACTTGCAACACAAATAGGTTATTTAAGTAGGTAGGTAGGTAGGTTGGAAGGTAGGTAGGTAGGTAGATGGAAGGGTAGGTAGGTAGCTAGGTAGATAGGGGAAGGTAGGTAGGTAGGTAATGGTAGGTAGGTGGGTAGGTAGGTAGCTAGGTACTCGTAGATAGGAAGGTAGGTAGGTAGGTAGGTAGGCAAGTAGGTAGGTAGGTAGGTAGGTAGGCACGTAGGTATAAATGTAGGAAGGTAGGTAGGTAAGTAGGTGGGTAGGTATGTAGGTAGGTAGGATCTGGTATCCCGTGTGGGTATCGGCACTAAGAGCTGTAGGGACTGAGACTTTTTTTTTTGTAATCGGTATCACGGCTGTCTTCCGTTTATGAGCTCGATGAGATGATTTTCGACACTCGGTAAAATTGGCACAGATAAAAATGCCCATAATGAAAATTGCAATCGCAAAAATGGCACAAGACAAAATGGATAAATAGAATAGTAAGGAGAAAATGGCGCAAATGTTATTTTAGACAATTATAAAAATTATAAAAATGTTTAAACGATTTTGATACAAGACTGTTTATGTTTACATAAGTAAGACGAACTTCTTATTTCTTTCTATTAACATTCATTATGTATTAATTATGCCATTTCCCTATTCTTTCTTTGAACATTTTTTTCTGGAGCCGCCTTTCCCAGTGTTATTTTCACCGCTGCTCTTTATACAGGCATTTATATTTTCAGGCATTTGCTAGTTTGTGCGTCTTGGGTTTTTGTACAAATTTCTAATAAAATATGTTGTTTCTATTTGCGTTAAGTGGGAAGTATTTTTCTGTCTTTTAATAACATTTTTATTCATTTTGAAAACAATTACAATTTCGTCTTTTTATTACTTAACCACGGACTGATTTCCTAACTGACATGACCAGTAACTTATGTTCTTCATTACCTTTTTACTTATTTACTTACTGACATAATCTGTAACTTACGCTCTTCATCGCTCACTTAGTTAATTGCTTATACTGCCTCTATCTTTCGTAAATGTGGGGGAGCAATACAACTCTTCTGTGTGCTTTGTTAGTCAATTCTTGTGTTGTCATCTGTTTGTATTTCAGGTGTGCTATTTAGAATATTTTCTTACGTATACTTGTATAAAGCTCTTAAATACATGTACTAGATAATACATTACTCCTTTATACGGTCTGCATGTTCCTTATTTCGTCTAAGTAACATGGGCACTGTGTCTGTGCGTCCTTTGTTTCTTACTAAACCAAGGAACCCCCTGCTTCTGTTGCGGGAGTCAAACACCTGAGATGTGTTCAG
>JAUEKS010337536.1:0-12249 GCA_031762815.1 Tylodina fungina | reverse complement strand
CCCCCCCCTCTTCCTAAAGAAAAACATACGATTTGTGAAAAATATTTCCTTTTATGCCGAAGGCATTTTATTAAAATTTGCGCTGTTATATCCTACAGGACTCCAACCTGAATAGCATCCCTCCAGCCCTGGGCGAGGAATTGAAGCAGACCGTTCTACAAATGCGGTATGCCTCAGATAATTCTCTGTGCAAGAGGAAAGCATAAGAAAATGTGATTTAGCATAATTGACCCCTGAGACGCTGCGTTTTTTGATATGGCATCTGAGAAAGACGAAAAACATATGCTGCCACTAAAACTCTCTCTCCTACCAAACCCTTTGGATGACGCCGTCGACGATGATGACAAAACGCCTGAGTACCCTCTAAAAGAAGGATCCATTATAATGGCGCCATTCTTCAGTCTGCTAAATTCTAACATCAAAAATATCAACACGCCGAACGCTGAGTGGCATCGCAGTGTTCGTGTTTCCTCTGAACTCGACTCAGAATATGCCAAACTCGAATCTTCCCCAAGTTCAATCGACATCGAAACTTGGACTTCTTCACCACCCGAAATTAAATGCGAAAAAAGCCCGTATTTAACGTCCGATGAACCATTACAGCTTTCTGCGGGTGGATGCGACATGCCTGATACCACGGCAAACCCAGAGATGCTATGTTTTCTGGACAACGAAGCGTGCGGGAGAGATGGCAGGGAGTCTCTAAAATCTGGATGCTTTTCGCTTCCGTCTCCTGCCAAATCAAGCGAACACAACTCAATGTCTACCAAGTTCAACACTTTTACTCACGTTCTACAGTCCTCTGATAAGTCACAGTCTGTTCCAACTATGATAAAGGCGAACGCTAGACTGCAGAATGTTGAAAAGCGCCAAAATGAAAACGTTGCCTTGAGTGCAGAAATTAAGTGTACATCTACAGCATTATCTCCTTATAGTCCATGGACATCTTCAGCATTTTCTTCCTGTACTTCAGGAAACAATGAAACGACTGTAAGCTGCTATACACGTTCTAATGACGTCAACACACACCAGGAAGTTCGTTTAGATGTACAGCAAATGGATTGTGATTCTGACTATATGCGAGTATGGAATAGACAACTTCATATATTTGCGCTTGATCTTAGTGATAAACAATGCGGATTCAGGCAAGCATTACGACATGTCCATACACACGGCCAGCCAATTCAAGAGCAGTATTCCGAAGGACATCTTTCATTATTGTTGCGTTCATTAATTGACTTGCCACAGTCAATTCCGCTAAGCGCAGTATCGTTCAACAAAGAAACATATTCTTCCTTTGCTCATAAAGGCAAGACACAGGTAAGAGCTGCTTCCGGAGTTCTGTGTGATCTCCCCTCCAAAACAAATTCTGATGATAAGAATAACGGAAGTAACAGAATGGCGAAAGAGGGCCTAACAGCACGTCTGAAAATGCCAAAAAACGACGAAAGTGACCAGATCCCACAACTAACGCCTCATATTCCGACAGACGATCAATTCTTACTCCCGAGCTCTTCGTTTGACAACCAGCCTCCGAATCTATCTCCCATTGAACCACTCCTATCCACGCGTCCTTTCAGCTCTAACCAATCACCTCCTGGAGCACCTGATATTCTCTGCGAGAGCAACAAAGCACTCAATCGTTCCCTGCTTCTGCCAGCTTCAGGTAATTACACTGGACACACATCGCCTTCTACCCCTCCTGCATGTACTGAAAGCTTACAATGTGTCGTGGCATGTTGTGAGCCTTCAGATTTAACACCGGATGAATCGGGCTCCGGGCGTCAACCAGGAATACATTCTGCATTCTCAACAACAAGCGATCCGCCTACATATAGCAGTACGCACGCATTATCTTCAAATACTGGGAAATCCTTAGCAAAGCATGACACAGTAGTAGAGGACGATAAAGATGAAGTAAATGTCGAGGGAAGAAAGTGTTGCTTTTCCGAAATCGTTTTTCACAACTCCAGTACTAAATCAATCATCTCCACAGCCAGCTCGCCGCCCAGCATAGCCCTGCTTGGCTGTGATGATAATGACACAGAACATTCACAAAACCGATGGTGCTCTGCTGACCGCACCACCTCACACGGTTCTGATTATGTAATGCCCATGATTGGGCACCTTCAGTGTGAACATTCTCGTTCACATGACCCGTCTGAAATTTCTGTCAAAGATACAACTCCAAAAGAAGATACTCTTTGTAAGGCGTCTTCAGTTCAGAATAGAAAACACACGGATAAAAGGACAAATCCAGGGTTTCCCGGGATACATATGAGATTAGAATGCAAAAATAGTACCGGTAATCATAATAATGACAGTAATATTATTAGCAGAAGCAAATACATGTATGCTAATATAATCGGAAATTATTCCAGGATACCCGATTACGAGACAAATGAAGAAAACGTGAGCGGTGTACCTACTATCAGTGAATATTTGCAAGCCTCCTCTGTGTCACAAAACAATCTGAAAAATGCAGCTGGCAAGTTGCAAAAACATAATAACGATATATTAGTTGAAAATAAAAGCAAATGCACAAAAGAACAGCTGGCGAGCACAAACAGCAAGTCCAAGTTTACATTTTCTAGTCATGATTCAGCCATTCGTGCCCACCAAAATGCTCGCGAGCATATGACTAGGGAAGAATTAAATGCCCAGAAAGTTCCAGAGGCGTGTCAGCAACCTTCGGCTGGATATACTCCAATCTTCTCTTCTAAAACCGCTCTTCAAAATAAAAATTGCATTCAACCACCACTCACGTTAGCCCTGGAACCTCCTTGTGAACCAATCATGTTTCCTTATAGATCTGGCCACATCAGATTACACCACTCGTCTGCGTCACTAGGTACCGGTACTCAGGACGGTAGCATCAGATATATTCAACCATTTGAAGATGAGCGAGCGGCAAACTCACTTCGAAAACTAAAGCAATGGAAAACAATAAAGGCACAGCAATATGATGTGTTGAAAACAAGAGTCGCCGAAATAAATCGTCCGACAAAAAAACAAAAACCCGATATTCTAGAGAACATCGACTTCGGTAAACATTTGCGTATGGTCATCAGTACGAACGAGAACGAAACTCTTCAGGCAGAGAATGAGACAGTAGATGACGTTACTGTTCAGGAGCAGAGTGAGACAATAGATAAGATAACTCTTCAGGCTGAGAGTGAAACAATAGATAACGTAACTCTTCAGGCTGAGAGTGAAACAAGAGATACCAGAACTCTTCAGGCTGAGAGTGAGACAAGAGATAACATAGCTCTTCAGGCTGAGAGTGAGACAAGAGATAACAGAACTATTCAGGCTGGGAGTGAGACAAGAGATAACATAGCTCTTCAGGCTGAGAGTGAGACAAGAGATAAAATAGCTCTTCAGGCTGAGAGTGAGACAAGAGATAACATAACTCTTCAGGCCGAGAGTGAGACAAGAGATAACATAGTTATTCAGGCAGAGAATGAAACAAGAGATAACAGAATTCTTCAGGATGAAAGTGAGACAAGAGATAACAGAACTATTCGAGCTAAAAGTAGGACAAGAAAAAACAGAACTATTCAGGTTGAAACTGAGGCAGGAGATAACAGCACTCTTCGGGCTGAGAATAGGACAAAAGATAAAAGAACTATACGTGCTAAAAATGGGACGAAAAAAAAGAGAGCTATTCAGGCTGAAAGTGAAACCGGATATAATAGACCTCTTCAGACTGAGAGTGAGAGAAGCGATAGCAGAGCTATTCGGGCTAAAAGTGGGACGAGAAAAAAGAGAACTAATCAGGCTGAAAGGGAAACCGGATATAACAGACCTCTTCAGACTGAAAGTGAGAGAAGCGATAGCAAAGCTATTCGGGCTAAAAGTAGGACAAGAAAAAACAGAACTATTCAGGGTGAGAGTGAAACAGGAGATAACAGAACTCTTCTGGGTAAGAACGGGACAAGAAATAACATAACCATACGGGCTAAAAGTGGGACGAGAAAAACCGAAACTGTTTGGGTTGAGAGTGGAACGAGAGAATATAGAGCTGTTCAGGCTATGGATTCTCAAAAACAGAACTCTGTTCGTTGTCCACCTTCCATTCAATATATCAGCTGTGACGAATTTGAAAACGGCATTTCAGCGGATTGTTTAAAGGCAAAAACACCCAGTTTCACAGCTTATCAACCCAAAACGAAAAAGAATATTAGCAAAGAACTTCACGGTAAATTTACATGCGATTCGCTTGTACACTGGGAAGACTGTACTCAAAACCAAAAGAAACCTGATTCCCGAAACGCGGAATATTCCGAGCCAGTTATGCGGGGTTACTCGCACGATGGTGGTCAGTTCCTATACAACTGGAATGCCCAAGTTGGAAGTGTTGATGAGACGACAGTCTCAGAGCAAAGGCCAAGGTCAGAAAGATTACAAAGGGAACGCATAACACAAGATAAACCGCTCGACCTTTCGCAAGACAATAATGAGAGACACAGCGGCACAGCAGCTGCTTTGGCAAGTTACGTCAAATCTCGTCACCACAATCTCCAACCTTCTCGTGGACCTCCTTACGGTTTGAATCCTTCTCACGGATCGAAGCTCAGTTATTCTTTTGAACACGCTGATACTCCAACGTCCAGATGCCCCTCACAATTCGCAAACTCAATCGCCAAAAACATAAACCCATCTTCCTTGTGGAGTGTAAACCATCCAGGACATAACCTCCAAAACAGTCCATATCCGCCGCCCGAAGTTGCCGTGTCGCTCTCCAGTATTCCCTTGGAATTTCGTGATCCAGTCCACTCGGGACATTGTTCATGTTCGTCGTCACACACCCGGTTCAGCTCAAGAGACATGAATTCATCACTGACGAAACCTAGCATTCATCGCACCGTCTCGCCCAGTACAGCGTACACTCCGGAAAATATCTATGGAACACCGGACACAATTCCAAGAGCGAATTGTACACCAACAAGAAACCACTACCCCTTCACCGTGCCATTCTCTACGCATTCTCTACCGCCGCAATCTTGCTATCTTGGCGCTAACCCTACAAGCAGAATAGAACAATTACCATCCGTTGGGTACAGATATGTCAACGTAACTCCTGCGATCAACTATGGTTTGTCTAGTTCTCGAACCACCTCATTTGTAAACACGACAGACAAACCATTGGAGTATCGCAGACTATGGCCACATGCCCAATCGAAACACTGTTCAACCATCCGTGCGCTACTCGAGAGCAAAGAAAACGGAAGGAAATTACACAATTTCAATTCTCACCCAATAAAAAAGACACGGACACATCACTATCCTATTCATGCAAAGGCCCCACATGCTACGGCTACGTCGCTCAACACTGTTTATCAAGACTCATCCTTTGATTCTAAAACATTCCAAACACCTGCTGTGTCGAGCGGTCAACACTCTGTAGTAAGAACATGTTCGGCGCCACGAGAGGAAGAAGTTTATGAATGCTCGGCACCAACTACTAATAGTATAACATATTTGAGTTCCCCAGAAATGATGCATTCGCTCCCACCTCATTCTTCGTATACCATATATCCTAGACTCTCGGGGTTACACCACTCGCTGGAAAAACTCGAGGCACATTCTCATCTCTTCACCCAATCAGAGGCGCCACATTCTTCGAACCCGCTGTACCGTGAATCAGAAACCTCAGAAATCTTCTATAATGATAACGTGTCTAGATTTAACTTTCCTGATTCGAGAATACAAAATGAAGGAGTATGTCCGTCGTTGTCGGCAGATCGCACATTGGAAAGCAGCCCAGAAACTTTCCTTAATGACCCAGTTAACGATGCTGACATCCAGATAAATGCAACTGGTAGATTACAGAACAATCTGATGATAGATTTAACCGATAGTAAAGACGAGTATAGCGAAGTTGTAAGCATAAGTTCAAACGACACCGTAGAAGAGACAAGGTATCCTTTCACCAGCTCAACTTCACAAGACAAGATATCAGAGTCTGCTGAATGGAGTAACATTGACCCTACAACACATTGGTCCAAATCCTTCACGAGAAATCAGCACGCCGATGTGTCGGCGTGTGGTAGTTTCCTTCCGACCAACCGCGCTAAGGATCTGGAGCATCATTCTGTACATTCATCATTCACACAAGAGGGCTTCCCGTATACTAGACATCTCACGTATGGCAACCCTCACACCGTTTCAAGCTTACTATCGACTGGTGATCGTATGGAAGACTGTTATGTGGATGAGGAAGAGGACGCAGCTGTATCCTACGGAATCAGATATATGGATTGTCAGTCCAACACGCCCCCGCAAAGCTGCACCACAAACAGCTCAGATCTGTCATCTCCCAGGCTTCTTAATAATATTCTTCATACTGAGCCGTCGACCGCTAGAAACATCTTTGAGACAGCAGACGCATTCTCGGAAAAGGAACACTGCACAGTGTCACGACCGCACTCTCTTGAGCAACTCTACGAAGAGGAACGCGACGACACATTTCAAACAACAAGAAAAGTCGATTATGGCCACTACAATCTGAGTATTGTTTCACCAACTAAAACATCACTTGCGGAGAAAATCAAATTGGTAATGGGTCAACGCCACAGCGCACCTGCGGAAGAAATGTTGCAAGCGCCTGGGCTAAGGGGTCAACAAACAGCCGATTATATGGTACCAGTACACTCGCCGTTTGATCAAGCTTCCACCACGTCGAGGACCCTCGTAGAATCTTCTGCACAAGGGGAAATTCTGCCTGACAGTAGTAATAACTTAGGCATTGCGAATCTCACATCTCCATTCAATGTTCGTCAACTTCCTTCAAGCCAGAGTATGGAACAACCACAGGAAGAATTCTATCAAGAAAGAATATATCAGATTCGAACACACATCAAGGGTAACGCTGACTTTTGGAAAGATCAGAAAGAACACGCAGAGGACCTCGCGAATCATAAACCGAAACAAGTATCTAAACGCCGAAAACTCAATCCAAAGAAAGCTAGTACTCATGAGAACTGCCGAATACACGGGATTACTGGAGAAGAAAAACAAAATTTAGTATCAGAGACGAAGCCACGCGGAGGAAAGAAAAGAACACAAAAAGAAACACGAGCAAAACGCTCAAGAAAAATGACCGATGTTCAAGTCATGTCCCTGTCTGAGGAGACTCCAGATTTCCAATCGCCTGTTCCAGAAGGATCTTATGGACAGGAGTCTCCTTATCACACGGACATTCACCCACACGCCCACGGTCCCACATCAATCTCTTATGTAGTGCTAGATGACGTGCACAGAAATGATACCATTCCCTCGGAACCGTTTCAATGGAAAATGATGAGAAGTCCCAGGAGTTGTAGCACTTTGGATACAGGAGTTCAACTCCATGCGCCCTCATTTTCCAAGCCCCAGGAAACAGTGTATACTGTAACTGGTACGATCCTCTCACCCCGAGGCACAGGTAATGTCAATCGGCTAACGGACAATGACGAGTCGATGAAGGGTAGACCTGAACCGAGAAGACACGAAGAAATGAACACTTCCCCCATTATTTATCCTCATTCTACGCAAATGTTCTCCGGACCCAACCACAATTCATCTTCATTTCTAAACTCTCCCCAAACCGGCTCATATTCGATACAATCTCCACCATCGAATTTCATAAGGCTAAATCAAAATTGTGTTTCGGAAAACAACATTTCAATTCCACAAACCCACAACAGGCCAGGATGTGATGAACATTACAACATACATTCTGGTGGGAAGGGACATTCAGAGGGTTCTTACGGTCAGTATGATAGTCCACTTGAAAATCTACAAGATGGCATTTCTAGTAATTCAGAAACGCATATTCTTTCAAAAGATTGTTGGGTCAGCGAACCACCATTGAATACAATCCGTGAAAGTGTAGAAGGTTGTGGGAAATCTGTAGAAGGAATGTACCCTCATTTACAAACATTGGTACAAGATCATTATTTACATCAGATGTGCCAACTGAATAACCAAGAACGTTTTCCGTACCATGACACTAAAGATCATGGATTTGAGATGACGTTCGCCGTTGATCACTCATGCGAAAAAAGAACTACACTTGGTTCTAGGGTTATGATTCGAGAGGATATATCTGTCCCAGGTGAAAATTGCAAATGAAAAAGCCAAAAATTGCATTCAAAATTTAAAAAGTGGCATGCAAAAAAGGTAAAAATTGCAAGGAAAAATTGCAAATTTAAATATTGTTTTTAATACACATGTATTTCATTTCTTAACTTACTAGTAGAACACCCATTCTCCGAATGGAAGGAAAAAAAACAACAAAATAAAGTACAAAAAATATGAATTTATAATTAACAGATGATAAATAAAGAGTCTACAGAGCCAAACTTCACCCGCACAAAAAGCCTTTGTATTTCAATTTTGAGCTTACGAGCATTATATGGAAGACTCAAGGTTTATAATGAGATCAGATCAGTCTAAAAAAGAAATTCATTCCCAACAAATTTGTTGTAGAATAGGAAGAGAAGGCTCTGAAGACTCTCTTCATTTAATCCTCTTCTTCTGTCACTTAAGATTAAATTATAGAGGGAAAAGTTCCTTTCTGCATCTGCTGAATTGACAGTGGCATTTGATTTAAATAAACATTATGATCTGTACATTATTTACCGTACATGGAGTTTCTAAACATGACTTTAGTTTGTAGAAACTCTCAAATGCAAAAAAAAAAAAAAAATTTTCAGTCAATGCATGGGATGAAGAAACTGTGGGAAGAAAAAAGAAAAAACAACAAGAACAAGTATGAAAACATCTTTATCTGGTACCAATTGGGTTTGGTGGCATTCTGGGAGTCTGTTCTGGTCGATGGGTTTTTAAGTGATGTAGGTACCTGGCTTTTTGGGCCCCTGCGTGCCAGAACATGGCGTTCATGTTTTTCACAAACTTGTTGACCTCTTTGAAAGGTTTCTTGAAAGATTCGCCTAACAGATTCATGGTGTGTGCTAGGCACGTGATGTGTACACTGTTGGGGAATACAGTCTTCCATGCGCTCTCATAAGCCAGCTCCAAGTAGGCAGCATTGTCAGTATTGATTACACACACATCATCATAGTCAATGTCAAAATCATTAACACATTTCAGTACAGCCTGGGACACCGACTTGTGATTTGTTGCCTCCAGGAAATGTGTCCTCAGAAGGAAGCTCTTTATCTTTCCATCTTTTAACTCAAGAGGGGCAGCGAAAATATTGAGAACATATCTGGAGAGGAGAAAGGAATGGGAGGGGGTAGGAATGGGAAGATTTTATTACAAATCATTTGTGTATACCGCACACAAGTTGAGGCGAAACCACACCAAAAAAGTGTATAGGCCTTCCGCAATTATAACAATTAAAGTTTTGTTCAGTTTTTCTATAATACTTGCTAGGCCTGTCTGTTTCATATACGGTATTAAAATTTTTTGATGCTCCAATTTGTGATGGTGTTTTTTTTTCTTCCAGCGACTAAATTCAGTTTTGTGTGTGTGTGTGTTTTTGTTTTATGTTTGTTTTTGCTGTTTGTGTGTGTGTGTGGGGGGGGGTGGGGGGGTTGGGGGGGGATGGTGAGGGCTCTGTCGCATTATCTATAATCCCATACAAACTCTAAAAATGCATCCTAAAAAATTAGTGACACTGACACTTACCTTCCATTGGCATCGGACATCTCATCAGTCATGATAGCTACAGGTTTGCCTGTGATAGCATCTTTCACCTCCTCGATTCTCTTGGTTACTTCCCGCTCCAGATAGGTTTCTTGCAGTTGCTTGGATAGGGGAATAGATGCTCCACCAGTCACTCTCTTGAGAAGAAACTCCCTTACAGCTGGGTGATCAGTCTTGGATAGTAGAATATTAGCTGCTGCAAGCATCGATACCCACTCAGTGCATATTTCATTGTGGGCTGAAATGGGAAAAAAAAGGGGGGGAGGGAATTAACATAAATGGTCTGTGAGAGAATCATATTGAGAATGTAGCATTTAGATTTTAGTCTCTATATTGTTTAAGTGTGAGGAAAATATACTCTATAATTTTGTGCCTGAAACGAGAGACGCACAAGAATAGTTTTCATACATAGATCTACAGACTTTGGCTCTGATTCTGTGATAAGCTGTAAATAAATTGAGAAGAAATTCACGCACTCACAAGCCGCACATTCCCTAGCCCTGGACCACACTGTGGATACTAACTAGACCTATACTCTTGCTCAAAAATGATTAGACCCAGAAATTAAACTTTATTATTCACATTTATATCACTAGTTATTGCCATTTGCATTAAAAACTAGGATTCTAGATCTACAGAATCTAGACCTTAGGCTGGTGATATCTAGTGCATCTATGAAAACATTTTAGGAAAAATTCAAATAATTTTACTTACCGTTAGCAGCAACTGTGTCAGGTCCCTGAAAGTGGTCCAGGGTGCGCTGTTTCTTGGCTGATGGGCCTGGCTGTTCACTCGGCATGCTTGTCAGTTTTCATGTGATTATCCACAGATGATTTTCTGTGATGGTCTAAAACATCGCAGGCATCGCAAAACAATTTGCTTCCAGACACATATGTAGTCTTTAGAAACTGCCTATGACGTCCCGAGCTGAAGACTTAGAACCTTTTTTTGAGTTTGAGGTATCATTAGGCATAGTGAGGACTTGCAAAATCTCAAGTGAACAAGTTTTTGATACTCAGAACAGAAAATGCGTAAATCTGAACGAGATGAAGAGACACAGGTTGAGTCAATCAGATTGAACAAAGAATGAATTATTTACTTCCTGTGTTGTCAAGGGAAGTTACTCGCGTAATCTTAATATAACAGTGTTGCGTGGCAGTAGCAGCAGCATTTTTCCCATTTTCAGCATGTACGACTCCATAACAAGGAAAATGCTAAAAAGATCTGGGTAATTGTCAAAATTGTGGATCCGTTGCGGTGAGTCTGAAAAATTGGGGCCGCGTTGCGGCCGCAAGCGGAGCGATTTTCCTCGGGGACAGATATATGACGCATCAGATAACACAGACAATGTAGCAGAGACTCCACACTGCCATGAAAACTCATCTCCGGAGTAAAGGCCAGCTGAGGGTTAATTGGGTGAGCGGAGAAGGATTGTCATTCATGCTGACGGACAATCATGTGTATCCTACGAGCTGAGCTTGAAAGACAGATGACTCACCGCTGTTAAGATGTACAGCACGTCTTTCAATGTTACTGAAAATCAAATAGAAATGTTCTTTCCCAACAAGAAACTTCGATAACGTTTGGGCAAGAATGAGACAAGGTTCTAACAGTCATTGATCCTTGTGATACAGTGTAACTCAATACAGTACTACTGCATGTACATGTACCATGATGTGTCTAATTCAAGGCTGTCTATCGGGTAAAAAGACCAGCATCCCTATCACAGAGTCAGATCTGAGCACATACCTGGATACAAATAGTAAGACCTACATGTCAGTGTACAGGTGTTAATTAAGTTGTGCCACATGGGTCAGGATGTAAGTGTAAGAATTGAGAGGTTTAAGTCGTTGAATTACGTATCTGTAACTGTTAAGGCATCATGCTATACACAGCACAAACTTCGTCTCAAAGTAATAAGAGGTCTTTTGTTGAGATGCGGAGAATCCACCTGACTGCAGATTGTACATAACAAATTATCCAAGATATTGCTAGGAACAGACATATTAATAGTAATAGGCATACTAGCATGAAATGAGGTGAGGAGTGCTGCTGCTTATTACCACCTCTTAAATATATATATATACACACATACACACACACACTAGTATAACAGAATAATGTGGAGGCAAGTAAGAAGAAAACTTTCTTGGTATTAAAATTAAAGAAAATATGAGTGATGTGACCATCAACTAAATAATATACAGATGTACATGTACCAGAATGTACATAACACTAACTTCTAGCTGGTTCAGAAATTTTAATTTTATAAATATTTGATTATATGACCTATTGAAAGAACCATACTATAGGCCTTTTAGCCGGCCATTTAGGTTTTACATTGCTACGTGTTTATATGTGTTTACAAGTGCATGTATTTGTCTGACAAATTGCAGGAATTATGTCTTAAACTACCATTTCCATCAATGCTTATATATATTCTGATCAATTTCAAAAAGATCTATTTTTTGTGACCTGTTCAATGTTTCCAGTCTTTCTCCCTCTTCTTCTTCTTCTTCTTCTTCTTCTTCTTCTGTTTCTTCTCCTTCTCCTCCTCCTCCTCCTCCTCCTGCTTCTGCTCCTCGTCCTCCT
>JAUEKS010337426.1:0-12250 GCA_031762815.1 Tylodina fungina | reverse complement strand
ATAATAATAATAATGATAATAATAATAATAATAATAATAATAATAATAATAATAATAATAATAATAATAATAATAAGAATAATAATAAATAGAGTTTCTTTTGCGCGTTACGCTACCAACTGCCATTCAAGTGCATTACAGTCATAGACCTATACAAGACAGGCTTACACTCCCATGCCACATATGAGCTCTAAATATTTTTCTTGGATTAAACTGCATTGAAATAATTATATTTAGCGTCGTCGCAGGACTAACAGTAAATCGTTCATCCCTGAATAACCTAAAAGTCGTTATTATATATCTACATTGTTATAGCCACTCAGATGTGTAAACCTAAGTTAATTGTCTTATGTTCAGCATCAAAATGTAGAGGCTAAAATGTATTCCAGTAACTACCTGTTCCAGTTAGCGAACACGTTGGCCTCGGTGACGCCAGCGTCGGTGGATGTGCTGGCCGTGTACTGCATGGGCCAGGGCTGTCTGAAAACAACGGATACCTCGTGGTTCTTCTTGGAGGAGTACACAGTGTCCATGTCCAGTAGCTGGTCGCCGTTCAGCTCAAATGTGATCTTTTCAACAACACCGTCCTGCTTTCCTGTGTGGTCAGTCTGCAGGGAAAGGCTGCGCACGGCTACGAAAGGTGTGGTCAAGCTAAGATCAGTGTGCATCGTGTCCTCATACCAGCTCTCTTGTTGGCGGAAACTCACGTCGGCGGTGACCTGGGAATGAATTTTTTTTAATTATCTCACTGTAATTGATTAAAGACCTAATATTTCATTGCTTTCATTGAATCCAATTTGTAAATTATATTTCCACCACCATGTATTACTAGTCAAATTCCTGGGTTTGTTTGGGGTTTGTTTTCTTTTGGTTTAAAGGCTGCAGATGAAATAATATACACTTTTTTTTAAAGATAAATAGCGATATTTTAGGGAGTCCTCACTAACAGTATCCATGACGTACCTGCTGGCCACTGGTCCAGCCGATGACGGAATGGGTCTTCTTCTCTCCACTTATGTCAGAGTTCTTCAGCTCAAACTTGAGATCATCCATGCCCTCCATGGTACTCTTCAAAGAAGCGGCGGCGGTGACGTCAAAAGGAGAGTTGTACTTGAGATTTGCCTGGGCGTTGACGTTGTCTGTGAGAGGAGATGCGAAGAAAGCTGTGCACATGAAGTTATCAATGACGCCTGAGTGAGTGATGACCATTTCCACATTGCGGTAATCAGCGTATGGAGTGCTAATCTTGGTGGACGCCTTCATTGGATCCACGGAGTAGTCGAGCTCTGATGTCATGGAGTATACGTCCCTTCCCAGACTGAGAGAGCTGGACACGTCGTATTTATTGTAAGAGCTATCATATGTCACTGTTCCTTGCATGCGTTCGTATCCATAGAATGGTGTCCTCAGGGTGGCCGTGGCGTCCAAGGATGGAGAGATGGTCGACTTGAGATCTCCACTGATGACCTTACCGTTGCTGTACGTGATGGAAGTGGATCCATCGACTCGAGAGAAATCCGTCTTGTGCGCATATTCCATCTTGGTGAACTCGAAGCCCTCAACGGGAGTTGTGATTTCCAGAGAACCGTCGATGTTGTTAGCGGAGTACAGATTGAGCTTGCCGTTTGCCGAGAAGGCTTTGTTGTAACCGTAGTTTACGTTGTAGCTCATGCCGTAGCGAGGTGCGGTCAGATCCATGGAGCCCTGGGCGCGGATTACTCTGTAGTCGTAGAAAGGGGTGTTGAGGGTAACGAGGACATCGTAGTTGGGAGAGTAAGTAAATTTGAGATTTCCATTTAGTTTCTGGCCTTGGTTGTATTCCAAAGCAGCCGTGGTACTAATGCTATTGGAGTTGTCTTCAAAGTTGATCTCAGCCTTGGTATTTTCCATTCCAGCGAAAGGCGTAGAAAGATCAGCAGAGGTCACCACACGTCTCCACATGTATCTGTAAAAGTTGACGTTTCCAACAATGTCCTTTCCATCCATGTACGTGATTTTACCCTCTGAGGCAAATTTCTGGTCGTTACCGGAATGATAGAAGCTCATGCCAATGTTTTTGAAGCCGTCGACTGGTGTTTCCATGTTGATGGATCCAGAGACATCACGTGACATATCAAAGACGCCACTGAGGGTCACGACGTTCCCGGCACCGGCGTTCAATTTGCTTTCAAGCTCATACTTGGGTCCCTCCGTTGTCATAGACGCAGATGCCACCATTTCTTCGTAATCGGTGAAAGGTGTTTTGATGGTGAGGGACATACCGGGTTTAGGCATGTAAGTGACAATTGTCTCACTGCTGATTACCTTGCCATTGCTATAAATGAGTGTGCTAGTGCAGGAGGACTCGCGATCGTTCTGACTATGTTTGTATTCATACTTTGTGAATTCATAGCCGGGGAAGGGAGTGTTGAGCTCGGCGGATAGGAATGCACGTCGCAGTCTGAAGTTGACTTTTCCAGAAATCTGCTTTCCATCCATGTATGTGACGCTTCCCTTGGAGTTGAACTTTGCAAGAGACCCAGAGTGCTGGAAACTCATTCCTACGTCAGTAAAGTCCTCGACTGGAGTGGAGAGTGCCATGGATCCGGTAATATCATTGCTGGCATCGAAGGCACCAGCCAATGTCACCACATTGTTGTTACCAGTGTTCAGCTTACAATTGAGACCTAATTTGGGCCAGCGGTTCTCCAGAGCAGCAGATGCCATCAACTCTTCATAGTTGTCGAAGGGTGTCTTCAGAGTGACACTGAAGTCGGGATTGGGCACCATGTTGGCTGTAAGGTCATAGGTAATCTTCTGTGAGTTTCCATACTCGAGTGTCGAGTAGCATTTGAAACTGTCGTCCTCACCCTCGTGTCTGTACTCGTATTTCGTAAACTCGTAACCATAAATCGGTGTCCTCAGTTCAGCGGTGGCTTCAATTCGACGGAAAAGATAGCGATAAAAGTCAATCTTGCCGGAATATTGCTCGCCATCAGCCATGTTCATTTTAGCTTCACAGTTGAATCTATCCAGATTTCCTGAGTGCTTGAGGGACATGCCAATATTTCTGTACCCTCTGAAAGGAGTGTTTAGAGACAAAGATCCAGTGAGTTCATCCTTTATTTTGAAGGCTCCATTTAATGTCGACTCTTTGTTATCGTATTTTTCAACAATCGTGAAACTGAAGTCGTCCACCTGGCCTTCCTTGTGGAAGGTGACGGTTCCTTGGTTATTTCCGATGTCGCTGATTGCGTACATAACTTTTCCGCTGACATCAACGGTGTCTCCTCTCTGGCTTAGAGTGATTTCAGAAGACACGATGTTGTTTTTGCCTACCATACCTCGAGCCTTGGTGTTGAAATCGTACATATCTCCAACGTGGTCAAGAGTGAGCATAACCTCTGGGGTCTTGATCGTTTTCAGATTAAATACGCTGTGTACTTCTTTTTCCAGCATGTTGTTGGTAATTTTGATGCTAGAAAACTCATCGCCATTCAAAAGAGAGGACGCCTCTAGGACGAGATTGTCAAAATCTCCGGATTTGCTGTACTTCACTGAGCCACTTCCAAAGTCTCCAATAGTTGTGGTCATGGCAATATTTCCTGTCAATCCCATTGTGTATTGATCATAGTCGTTGTTGAATTTAATACTTCCGGATCTGAAATTCACAAATGGAGTAGACATCTCAGAAGAAAACCGTACTCTACTAATACCATCCGCGGACAATTCTACTTTTCCCGTAATCTGTTTATGGTCCATGTAAGTGATGCTGGCTTTGCTGGTGAAGTCGGCCAACTCACCGACGTGAGTAAGTTGCATGCCAACGTTCTTGTAGTCATCGAATGGCGTCTTGATCTGGATGGATGCATCAAATGTTTCCAGATTCTTCAATGTTCCGTCCACACTCATGACATCATTGTTGTAACTGGCTGTTCCGCTAACATTCAAATCGTCAATAGGTCCTCTCTTTGACAATGAAATCTTAGCCTCTTCGCCTGCTACTTTACCCGTGACCATCACGTTGAACTTGTTGAGATCACCATCTTTGTGGATGCTGATTGAGCCCTTGTTCCTTCCAAAGTCATCAATTCTGTACGTGAAGCTTCCATCAGCATCAACACTGTAGTATCCCTGCTTGAAGGTAGCCTGGCCCGAAACAGTGTTTCTTCCAAGCATTCCGTAAGCTTTGCTGTTGAAGTTGGACATGTCTCCAATATGGTCGAATGTTAGAAGTACATTTGGAGAAGCTTCCGATCTGAAATCAGCCTTACTGTGAATCTCTTGGGCTAAGATAGAATTAGTCAGTTTCACGCTGGTCATCTCCTTCCCATTCATGTTCGCACTGGCTTCAAATCTCAAGTTTTTGAGATCACCAGTTTTGCTATAGGCTACAGAACCGCTGCCAAAACCGCCCATTGTGGTAGTCAGAGCCGCGTTTCCAGACAGAGTTGTCGTGTAGTCGTCGTAGTTATTGTCCAGTTTCAATACCGTGGACTCTAAGTTGTCAAAGGGAGTGTAGAGCTCTGAAGAAAAGTGACTACGATCGAAATCGTCGAATGACGCTTCAAGCTTTCCGTGAATGTTTTTGTTGTCCATGTAATTGATATTGGCGCTGCTTCTAAAGTCATTGATACTTCCTGTGTGGGATAGGGTCATGCCGATGTTTTTGAAATCATCGAAGGGAGTTTTAATTTGCATGGATCCTTCAATACCAGAGAGCGTTTTCCATGATCCATTGACATTAACGTCTTTCCTGTTGTAGCTCGCGGTTCCGCTGAACGTCATGTCTTCCAAGAATCCGTTCTTGCTGACAGTCACACGCACTGTGTTGCGTCCGCCACCGAGTTTGTACTTAATCATTCCATTGCCGGTTATGTCCGGATCTCGGAGGTCGAAAGCTGCGATAGTGTCAATGTCGTACGCGCGACCGTAGTTCACAGACATTTTGTTGTTGAAGCTAGTGGGGACACCTGTGTGGTCCAAAGTGAGCTTGAAATTCTCCGTAAAAGGGCTTGATACACTGATGCCTGATTTCAATCCCTTGGATGTCAGCCTGTAGTTAAAGTTTGTCTGGGTCTTGTCGTTATTGATTTTGAAGACTGCATCTCCCTTGAAGTTGTTGATATTACCTTTCTTCTTCATCGACAATTCGACACTCTCTATTCCTGGGATAGGGCTGCTGAAAGTGAAAACACCAGTTGTTGAGTATCCACTGTTGAAATTTCCTTGAGCCACTATACTCTTCTCGGCAACATTTATTTCACCACGGCTGGAAAACGCGTTCATGTTACCTTGGTGTCGCAGGGAAGCCTTGCTGGTCTCGTATCCCGTAAAGGGAGTCTTGATCAAGACATTTCCTTCGATATCAGATGACCAATCGGCACTGAGATCACCTTCGATTTTCTTGTTTGGCTGGTACGTAACTTCACCATGTGAAATAATAGAACTGGGAGAGTGTTGGTGCTGGAAGGACACTCCGAGGTTATCGTATTGTGGGAAAGGTGAATGGATTGTGGCTTCCATTGAGAGAGGGAGGTCAAAGGTGTAAGTAGTGTCTAGGCTGAAAGCCTGTCGAGGATAGTACTCTGCCTCAATGCGCGACTGGCGGGCGCGACCCTTGTCCTGGCTGGATGTAGACATCTGGAAATACGGATATTCTGGGAACGGAGTATCTATGCGAAGTTTTCCGGTTAAGTCATCGCTGTAGTCCCAATTGATAGAACCCTGGACCTTCCCAACAATAGGCACAAGCTCGAAGTCGGCGCTGCTAACGAAATTAACACTGGTGCCATCAAATCGCATTCCCGTATCCAAAGATTTCATTTCATCAAAAGGTGTCGTCATCTTCAAACGAAGTAGCTTCTGGTTGTCAGTGCAGGCAACTCGGCTTTCCATATCAATATTTTTACGGACTCCGTAATCAAGGTTCAAGTGTGAGATCATTTCTTCTCCCTCCTTCTTGTTGGCAGCCTTAAAAACGATGTTGCTGTATTGCCTGAATGGAGTGGTTAGTTTCAGATCGACATTTGCATTGTCCCAGGCCGCAGCATTCAGAGACCCTTCCATCACAGCCTTTTTGCGGGGTGCCCATGTGATCTCTGCTGTACCTGTGATTGGGTATACGTTGTAGTGAGTGTTCACCTTAGCGTTGATATCCTCCATATACGGGGTCGTCAAATCTACCTCAACCTCGGCTGCGTCATTGCTTCTCTTGTAATTTACGACAGATGAAGCAAACACATTTCCATTCTTCTTTAAGTTAAAGTTGCTGTTAATAAGACCTTCTCCGTTTTTGTGGTTAAGCATGAACGCGACGTTGCGAGCAGATGAGAAAGGAGTTTGTACCTTGACGGATCCTTGAAGTGTGCGAACAGAGGACAAATCGTGGGAAGCACTGATGTCGACAGCCATGCGACCTTTACCCCAGTCAGACGTGAAGCTGGATTGAATATCGCTGTCAGTGTTCTTATGCTGCCACGACGTTGTAATCTTCCTCTGGGGCAATTCAACGATTACGTCCCCTTTGTTCTTCATCTGCCATCCATCCTGAGAGTGGTCCATGTTCATGTCGTAGGCGTACGTTTTGCCATTGTGAACAAGGGCAGCATTAGATGTCATCCGTCCGTTGCCATCGATATGGGCAAGGTCCAACTTGACGTTTTCGGCATTCTTAATGGTGGATTTTAGAGCCATGGTTCCCTTGAGGTTTCGTGTAGTCATGTCACTGTTGTTCTCTCCCTGGATGTTCAGTTTGGCGCTCTCCTTCTCCAACGTTCCCTGTAGCATTGTGTTCAGTGTCGGATCCATCGTGTGTGCGATGTCTGCGGTAGCAACCCGGAATCCCCTGAACGGTGTCTTAGTCTCAACAGATAACTGCACGTTCCTCCAGGAAATGGGTTTTTTGATGTTCATGCTCGACACTATTTGGTTAGATTTGCCTCCCCATGAGATCTTGCTATCGATGTCGTGTTGAGCATTATCGCTTCCGTATTTGAAAGATGTCATCAAGTTGTTGTAGCCTTGGAATGGCGAGGTGAATGCAAGATTTCCTCCTAAGCTTACAGATTGTTTGGTAGATTTGTGATGACAATTTCCTCCCAGAGTGATCTTCTGGCTCTTGTCATTGTCGGCATCCCAGGCAGCCTCGACGCTCCCATCGTACTTGTTTCCGCTTTTACCTCCATCAACAACCAAAGTCATCCGCCTCTCTGGGTGAACCAACTCGAGCATGACCTTGGCCGCTGGGGCCTTGGACATCTTGGTAATAGCGCTGAGTCCGTACTTGTCTTTGCCTCTCTTCAGCTGTCCGGATGCTTGGAACTTCATTGGGTCAAGGGTTGTTGATCCAATCAAATTGACTGGCTTGATGTTATGAAGGTCAATGTCCATAATAATCGAGTGAGTTTTGGCCTTGGGTATTTCATAGATGGTGGAGACGGTGTGTTTGGTGCCAGAGTTATCCATCAGGTTAATGACGTGGGAGTACGACTTGGCAGACTTCTGGTTGAGGCCGGTTTTTACTGTGTATTTCTGTCCAGGCCAAGCGACGTTCATCGCTCCATTCATCTTCATCAGCTTCGTGCTTTTGTCCGACATCGTTACACCGGCACTTACGACTTTTCCTTTCCCACCATAGTTCAGGTCGATAGTGGAGTCTACCATTTTGGGTGTGTGTTTGTGCTTTCCGGTGAGAAGAACATCGACGTTCTGAAATTATATAAATGATTGAAATAAGGACAAATTTATTTGAAAATTTCGATAAGCTATGGGCATTAGCTAATGAAAATCCTGGAAGTGATAGATAGGCGGTGTGACAGAAATCATGAACGATCAAGGTATAACACCATGTGAAACCACATATCGGCCACATACCGGAGATTGCATTTCTCCTTGGTGCCTTAAGGTATCGGAGCGTGGATGAAGTAAAAATAGGTAGCTCAAGTACCTTTCTATCTATCAGCAGACCGAGACTCGACCTCCATGGAGGGCTAATTATTATATGCTTTCACTTTCATGCGCTCACCATTCCACTCAGCTGTAAATGGTTACCCGGCTTTCTTCCGTGTCGGAGGCAAAAATACAGCAAGGGAAAGGAATGAGCGTTGGCCTCAATATGCCATCCCAAGAGAAATATAAGCTCCAGAACCTTCATTACCTTACTACCGAAACGTTTACCGTCATTTTTATCTATCATTATATGTTTATGTAGTTGTTAATGTAGTCAACCTACACACTTCGCATACTCCTGCACAGCCCTATGTCTTCCATTATGCCCCTACATATACCAGCGCTCACCTTCATACCTCTTTATTTTGTTATGTAACATTGCCTGAAGGGTAAACATGCAGTGGGTGAAGGGGATTAGTTCATTATAATGTTATCAATTGTTTTATAGGCCTCATAGAACAAGAAAAGACAGGATAAGAAACGGAGCGATTGCAGGGACTTTCCCTGTTGCATATTTATCAAGGATAACAGGAGAAGACAAACTGAGTGGGTTCAAACACGTAAGAAGGAAGAATCAATACCATGTAAAAAGTACTAGAAATTGAGTTGCCAGGTCAACGAAAAGATGAAGAGATTGTTTGACAACATATAGGAAGACATAGTTGGGGCAGAGTGGAAGAACAATATGTAGACCAAGCATTGTGGGGACAGAAAATTCGCTAGGGTGACCTTTGCTTACGGGTAAAGTTGGAAGAATAAGATGTATTAAGGGCATCTCAAACTCACCTGAGCAGGAGCTTCGGCTTGAATCTTATAGTTGATCATCGCATTCTTCAGGTTGGCAATCTTTTTGTTCATGAACGAGAAAAGGTAAATTCTATTGGTCTTGTCTTTGGGGTTTGCTCCGTATTTGAGCTCCATCTCTGCCCGGCTCTGCTTTTTCTTGTGATCAAGCCCAACACTGAGGCCCAAGTTGTAGTCTGGGTTCTTCTTGTTGTCCAGATTGCTACAAAAATAGAATATTATGATACGAGCTTAGTATTCCGAAAATACTCGAAGATATCATTATAAACATAACCTATATTATGAATGCGAAGACAGTAGAATTTATAAGATACATAATGATGTGATAATTTGGAAAGTGAATTTTCTGTCTCCACAATGCTTGATCTACATCTTGCTCTTCAACTCGGTCCCAACCATGTCTTCTTATAGTTATGTTGTCAAACCATCTCTTCATCTTCTATTTGACCTGGCAACTTAATTTCTAGTTATTTTCACATAGTATTCATTCCTCCTTTTCAAGTGTCTGAACCTACTCAGTTCGTTTTCTCCTGTTATCCTTGATAGATATATTATGTCAATAAAAAGAATTATAAATCTGAATGTTCTTGGCACTGCACATGTACGTACCTCTTCACAGTGTATTTGTTATAGGCTTTGGTGCTCTGGTCATTAAACTTTCCGCTGAAGGTGATCTTGTTCTTGTCCACTCTGGGAATTGTGTAGTCCAACATCGTTTTTGTGGACATGAATCCGGAAGTCTTTCTGAAGAACATGCTGTCCACACGGCCGGAAATTGCGGTGGACTTCAGAAGAAGATCAATGTCGTAGCGGGTTCCTTTCTTCTTGGCACTCTTCACGAGGGCAGCTGTGCGCGAGTCGAACAAAGATACGGAGATGAACTACGAGGGGCAAGTATGGGAACTTATGGTCAATCGACCATGGAAAATACCTTAAGGATCTACGAGTTATTAGCGTAGGGGGTATTGGAAGGTGGACAGGGAAATAAAGTCTATAATATTAATGGCTATGTTGATTTTAAGGTACCTCTTGAAGCACCGAACGTGTAAAAGAATAGTGAATACTATGCTCTCTATAAAAATTCAACTATAGTGCTAGGACAATTCTGAGACAGCAATGCACTGTTTTCTAAAAGGTAGAGAAGGAGAGTTTACCCCTGAACGTTGCTGGTTTCTTGAGCACTCGGTAGATTGACACCGACCCATCGAACTTGAGTGATTTGTCGGATTTGTAATCAAGAGAGCTCCGTAGGTTTGAAACCTCCCGTTTTGGAGTGTTCATCTTGAACAAAGAGCTCATTCTAGCGCTCGTGGCCGCCTTTCGGTAAATAACGTTCAACTCGTTGCTAGCCTCAATACTGTACTCTTGCTTCCCATCAGGGCTGAAACTTGACTTTAGGCTTTTCAACGCCTTCTTGTTGATAATGGAAGCTGAAAAATAAAGCCGAAGTATGTTGCACAACGCTGTGGTATTTGTTTAGATTTAATGATGATGTGTAGCCTACTTATTTCATTGTCATAATGCTGTTAAAACGTGGGGTACCTTGTGCCAAGAAATAATCCTTGATATTTCACTTATGAATAAGAGCTTCTATAATAAGATACCATCGTTTCTTTTAGATCAGTTTCACATGATGGCATACTGAGTTGTGCATTGTCGTGTCCTAATAATAGTGGTTAGAAGTATATGGCTGAAATAAATGGCGTGACTTACTCTTCAGAACGTAGGGCAGCGGTTGAAGTCCAGACACAGACAGGTCCAAGTCCATGGATTGGAAGGGTTTCTCGATGTTGATAAATCCGCTCAGCTGGACATTGTCGGCGCCTGGACGCCTCAGCTCCATCATGGGGTTCATCTGTATCTTGCCCTTGGAGTAGGCCATCTTCACCTCACTGGTCATAGCGTACGTGTCGGTGTCATCAACGACCATACTCCCCGAGAGACTCTTCATACCCTTTGTATTGATGACCGCACCTGTGGTAGATAGGCAGTGCAAAAAGTGTTTTTATTATTGCGATGCTGTATAAGAGATGCGCAACAGACACTTTTAATAACAATAGGATTTTTTATGTTTATCGAGAAGTATTTTAAACAGGAAAAGCTTATAAAGCTTGTAGGACAAACAAAAATTCAATACGTTTGCAAATAAAGCTGTTGTTTGTGGTATGGAAAGGAACGCATTTTAGCACACGATTTGTAGCGAATATATTACTAGGCCAACCTCTGATCGTAGCTTTCTTCCAGGGAGTGGCCATCAGGGCTTCGAACTCCTTTTGGACATAGTTCATGGTCATCTCTGTCAGAATAGCTCGGTTGGTCCTGGATCCAGGGGTGTTGAAGGAAATCTGAGCAATGCTGGCCTTCTTGTTCTGTGGGATAAAGAAAACGTGATATCGATGCAAGTGCAGAACTGGGTGATCCTTTTGATTTGCTGCTAAAGGATTATAAGAAAGAAGTGCGCGCGCGCGCGCGCGTGTGTGTGTGTAGGTGTGTGTGTGTGTGTGTGTGTAACGGTAGAATAAAGTCCTTTCAAAGTCAGGACTGGATAATGTCTCAAAGGGTGATGATGGGGGGAGGGGGCAGTAGAAGACACAGTTTGATATCACTAAATGAGAATTACGAACATCCTCGTGACAGCCGAAACATGCAAACAGAATGACGCGTGGACCTTTCTTTCTATCTTAAATGTTTCGATCCATAATCCAAACCATTAATCCTGAAAATTCAAATATGCTAATATATAATAGTTATTGTTAAGAGGCTGTGTTAATTCTGCAATATTCCAAACGATTGCCGAATAGAGCAGACTAAATACTCTACAGTTCTATAGGACTTCAAGTTGTTGATCTGGCACTTTTTATCAGCAAAGTCCAACTATTTAAATGTAGTTAACGATAGAGAATGAGACGAGCATCCCCATTATGCCAATGTGCGTACCTCAACCCGTTTGGCGAAAAGCTTGTAGCCAGAGTGGGAGTCTCGTTTGTACAGGGTCACACTTGCGCTTGAGGGGCCTGTGAGAGGGAAGTATGGGCTGTCGGTCTTCATGGAGGCGTTGGGGAAACTGATCTCTCCGCACAGCTCCATACCGCTGATGGTCGCCGCTTTGTCGCCGGTGCAGACCTTGAATTGCTTCCTGTTGTCTGTGATCATGGCCTGCTCCTGTTCCAAGTTGTCGTGCATGATGAAGAACTTGGAGCTGTTAGAGTGAACGTGAATTTCAGTTTGAGTTCTTCTGGTACTGTGGACATCCGAATTGTCTACATATATTTGACATCCCTCACCCAGCCACCCAAACGACCTTTGTGGAGATAACTAGCGTTTTTTCCTTGGCCAACTCTTGTAATCCCTTCTTATTTTCGTTCGCAACTAATATTCATTGAATAACTAAAATCCTATTAATATCTGGCGAGGGTAAATGTATAAGTAAGGTTCGTTAACATTTTCGCCGTAGGGGAATGAAGCATTTAGAGCCTACATACATGTGTGTGTGTGTGTGTGTGTGTGTATATATATA
>JAUEKS010337315.1:0-12260 GCA_031762815.1 Tylodina fungina | reverse complement strand
ACATCATGATAGGATCAATATAGCACTGAAGGGCTTTTCTTTTTGTTTGAATGAATGGAGATGCGTTTATTTGTTAGGACTGCTTTCATTAAGCTCATTTTCGCCTGTACTATTCTTGTAAACCTGCAAAAACATTGTAGGTATCACTTGATGGCAAGAACATAAAGGATATAAACATCAAGTGGCTGAGACGACACATTGGTCTTGTGAGCCAGGAACCAGTGCTGTTTGCCACCACAATTGCAGAGAACATCCGGTATGGGCGGGAGGAGGTCTCTATGGATGAAATTGTCCAAGCCACAAAGAATGCCAATGCCTATGATTTCATCATGAAACTCCCAGATGTAAGTCTTGAACTCTTACTGATGATGTTATAGTCTTGCTTATTCACTATATTACTACTTTTATGCTTCAGAATGTAGGCTGTATCATGCCAGTATGTTCAGTTGGCATATACAAGTGAATCAATGAAATATAATGTACAAATTATTAAACACTCAGAGAAAATAATCATGGAATCATGTAAAAATTCATACTTCTTTTTATCATTGTTGACCCAAACTAGTTAGACATGTTCTATCTGTTCTTTGGAAAGTAAATTCATTACTTTTTATGTAATTTTTATGCTTATCTGAATCTTGAATGACAACGTTACGAAGAATTTTGTCCGTTTGACATTATTTATCGCTCAACAAGCACTTGTATATTGTGTTTTGCTAAATGCACATGAGTTGCTAAGTAGTATAACATTTTACATGATAGATTTCATTTAATACATAAATGAACAGTCTGATAATTGTAATTGTTGTTTTTTTTCCCTATTTTCTAGAAATTTGAAACCCTGGTCGGAGAGAGAGGCGCCCAGCTCAGTGGTGGACAGAAACAGAGGGTGGCCATAGCTAGGGCCCTGGTCAGAGACCCCAAGATCCTTTTACTGGATGAAGCTACATCTGCTCTGGACACGGAGAGTGAATCCATTGTGCAAGATGCTCTAGACAAGGTGAGGGTAGAGAATATCAAAAGGAATGTGTTAACAGTGATAACAAATTTATCAGATAGCAGTTGATGCTATTTTAACCTGAGGAGAACTATGCAAAACAAAATGATAAACAGATCCAGTGTCTGGGAAATTTCACAATGTGTGTATCAGTATTATCCAAATCCTGAGTAGGAGGACAGAAATGGAAAAGAAATTTTAAAATAGTCTTGCTAAAACATTATCGAAGAAAGTAATGGTTTGTACATAGCAAGTAGGTCTACACATGAACAAAATAGAGATTTTGAACAATGCAGATGGAGTAAATAATATATTTATATTAGCAAAATTAATTAGAAGTGATGAAAATAGCAAAAGAATTTTTTTTAAACCAGGGAGAATTAAAGATAGATATTTGGGAGCTGAACAGTAAGTAGCCTAATTTGGGGAAAAAAAACTATATGAATAACTTTCTCAATGTTGAATATTAATGGGATAACACCACTAAGGTTGCTTCATTTGAAGGAAACTTCTGATATATTAATGAAGAAGAGATGAAGAAGCTTTAAAGAAGTTGAAGTGTGGAAAAGTGAGTCTTATTAGGGGATGTTGTTGAAAGGTTTTAGAGTTTTGAAGAGATGAGCATTATATTGATGACGGTATTGTATAATAGCATTTTACATTATTTTTAAAGAAAAGAATATATTCTTTGGGAATATATAATAAGGAAAATTAAGCCTAGATCATATGGGGAAGGAAACCTCTGAACTCTTGCTGTCTGTGCTGTACAAAATATTAAAGTATGTTTTGATTTAAGCAGAAGTTTATTTCATTTTATGCTTGAAAAAGGTATCACAGACACAGTTTATATGTTGTTGGGCAGATGCAAGAGAGCAGATTAGGAATTGTGAACTATGTCTTCATTTTGTATACCTAAAAGCGGCTTTAGATAGGTTTTCGAGAAAAGTAGTTGAATGGGCCTTTTGAAAAATAGGACTGAGAGAATGGTTAGTGATAACAGTTATGAATGCATATAGATCTGCTAAGTTATGAAAAGAGACTGAGGCCAAAATTGGTGTTTAGGTAGACTAAATGATAGGGCACTTTGGGATGGTATCAGAGTGTTGATAGCTTGGAGAAATGTTGAGAGCTTGTGGCTTTGAAGAGGTTACAGTTATTTCGAACATGAGAACCAGTTGGTGCAAGTTCAGGAAGTCACTTGTTCAAGTGGGTAATTTGTTTTTTAATGCTGGTAAAATCAGGGAACTAGATCAATGTGTGAGAACTAAACTGGCGTACTATAGAGAAACATGGGCTTGGATATGGAATCTACAAGCATGCTGGATAGAACAGTGATGAGAATGACTTGATGGTTGACTGGGCTCTGAGGCCTGAGGACAAGACAAATGGAGAATTAAGTGCTTTTCTTTGTATTGATGAGATGGATGAAGTAGTCAGTCAGTTTAGGTTAAAACGTATTCAAATGTGTTCAGGATAGGAAAAATGACAAAATCGGAAGTTGAAATTGAGAGGTTTAAATATGGAGGATGTTACAATTAAATTATCAATATCGACTTTAAAGATGAGCAACTTTAAATCAATTGCATGCATCTCCTGATCTCAGTCATGGGTAGTGAGGTTGGTAATGTACTAAAATTATGATCATGTATACTTACTGAGGAGAAAACATTTATTCATTATTTCATTTATAAGTGTCTCCACTCATAAACCCTGTAACAGCACACCAATAACACTGCAAGGGAGAGGTAGATACTGAGCAGTAGATAAAATCAATACCTTATTTGAAAAATATAGTTATTTTTTATCTTTGTGAAGGATATTGCATGTTTTAAGAGCCAGGTAAACTTTGTGGACATTCGTAAGTACTACTTTTCTTTTAATTCACAGGCTCGTAAAGGTCGCACAACTATGGTTATTGCTCATCGGCTATCCACAATCAAGACTGCAGATATCATTATAGGATTAGACAAGGGAGTGGTTGCAGAGAGGGGCACTCATGATGAGCTCATGACACAACAAGGGATCTACTATCAACTTGTCACAAACCAGGTAAGTTTAGTATGTAAGTTTAGTTTTGAAAGAGTGAATCAGCTTAAAATAAATTCAGATTGTGCAACACAGAGCACACATGATCAGTCAAACAAAAAAAATTATGGTTACATTTTCTTCCTCCACTGTCCGTGTCATAATCTTCCTTTGTAAAATTTGATGGAAAAAATTTAAAATAAAGATCTTATGGCTTTCAATAAGGAAGGGGTATGTTATAATCTTGTATTTATTTCAAGTGACTTCAGAGCATCCTTCTTCTTGCCCAGAGTACTAAACTAACATGTGTCATGGTGGTACTAGTGCTGTTCCACTCACTTCTTTAAAAACAAATTCTGTGAAATTAGTCACTTTAAAAAAAATCACCTTTTCAATATCATGATAAGGAACAGAAGAAAGTTTCTTGCAATCTTTCAAGTAAGGTTTAAAAATATATGCCACGCCTAAAGTTTGCTTTCAACCACTTACTTGATGTAAATGAGATTGCATTCAGAGATGTTGCACTTTTGGTCATGACATGGAATAATCAATTTTTCTTGTTTTCTATGCTACTAGCCACAAGATAAAATAGATGAAGGTGAGACATTTTGTTGTTATTTGTCAAGATATATTATGGTTTTTGGGATACACATTCACTAACGTTATTATATAGGCTAATTGGACATTTTTTAAATGTTTGCTATCAGGTTTCCAAAGTTATACCACTTAGTTTATTAAGATAGTGAGAAAAATCCTCATCTCTTCCATCTTCATTTCCTATCCATCTCTGTTCGTATATCTCTCTGTATATATTGTATTTGTTTTTGCCCCCCACCTCTCTCTCTCGCTCTCTCTCTCTCTCTCTCTCTCTCTCTCTCTCTCTCTCTCCCCTCTCTCTCTCCTCTCTCTCTTTCTCTCTCTTTCTCTCTCCACCCTCTCTGTCTCCTCTCTCTCTCTTTCACTCTCTCTCACTTACTCTCTCTCCCTTTTTTTGTCTCTTTCTCTCTCTCATTCTATCTTTTCCTTTCTCATATTATCCTAAATGTGAAGCATGAGAAAAAACAAAACAGTTAAGAATGATTTATTTGTGTTCTCAACTTTCCATCTTAAAAGCATCTCCTATTTTTTAAATCTTGATATTCTTTGAAATAGTCAATAATTTTAACAGTGGACAGGGATGGGAAAACCTATTGATTTCTTTGAGGACAATAGTTGAATTTCTATATTTTATTGTGTTCCTTCAATTTCACCTAACCTATTACCAGATGGCTTCACTGCAATCAGTGTTGGCTGTTGCACTAGAAAGCTCCACAATATTCCCCCACTTCAATCTGTCCAGCCTGTCTCTGACTACCTTGTAAATCCTTAGGTCACTGATGCAGATGATGTTGTCAAGGAGTGTTGTGAAAGGTCTCTGCCTCTTTCTCTTTCATCTTGCTCCAATCTTGCTTTGAAAGAAACTTGACATAGGTCAGTGTTGACATTTTGCAATGTGTTACCAGCATATTTCAGCTTTCTCTTGTATGCAGTGGCCAAGAACTTGCCAGTTTTACAAAGCTCTTTCAAAACACATTCATTTGTACACTTGTCTGTCCAGCTAACCCCTTACCATATTCTGCAGAGCCACATTTAAGCTTCTATCTTGTTGTCATCTGCTTTTCATTGAGTAAGCTTACACCCATGTAACATATAACATGATTGGTCATAGTGGGCATTTCAACAGCCTTATTTTTGTGACACTAAGAACTTTCCAAATAATTTTCAACTCTCTCATTCTACTATTGGCCATTCTAAATCAAATCTTTATTTCTTTAGAGCATGAGCCATCATCTCATTTGACAAAACGTAAATACTTAAAGTCAGAAAAATTTTCAAGAGAAACATTGTCTACCATTACAAACTTTTCAGCCTGAGCCCTGTTCCCAGTCACATGAAGTACTTTGGGTTTTTAGGCATTCAGTTTAATTCCAGCAGCTTCAACCTTGTAAAGCAGACTTCTCATACTGGTTATAATGTTGTCTAGTAGAGCAGTGTCATAAGTGCTATGTAAATATGTATCAATCTATATCAATCTGTAAATCAATCAAAGCCTATCTAGTTTATTCACAATAACAGTGAGTTCAAATAATGCTGCTTATGTATACTATGATATGGGTTATTTCAATTAAAGTGAATGATGAAGTTGTAATACAAAAACTCCAAACATGCTATATCTAAGATCATGAATATTTATTATTTTGGGCTAACAAGAAATACAAGAAGTGATGGATACCTTTCAAGAGAAACACAAGTTGAAGCAAGCAGCGTCTGTTGTGCAAAACCAGCTGTCAATAGCTGAAGAAAAATCTTCTGAAAAGGTAATTCTCTTACAGAAATACGGTCTTTTTATAATAATGTAGCCTTAATTCTTTTTCAATGCAATTGTTTAGACATAGTTTCCAGTTTCATAGATTGCATTTAGTCTCTGTTAGGAGATTAATTTAATCATGATGATTATTGACATCTATTTATATCAAATATGATTCTTTTTTTTTCAGGATGTTGAAAAACTTCCCAATGCCCCATTTTCCAGACTGATCAAACTGAATAGTCCAGAGTGGTATTTCATTCTTTTGGGATGCTGTGGCAGCATAATCAACGGTGGAATACAACCATCATTTGCTATTATCTTCAGTAGAATTCTTGGGGTGAGCACTATAAATACTGAGTTATATTGAACACAAGTTTAACATTGTGGAATTTAGTTAGTCAAACAGAAAGTGCATAGCTAAATTTGGACAGTAATAATTGTCTTCACAAGCCGAAGAAAAGGTTTGAGCATTGATCAACAAACAAATTAACCTGTTGCATCTGGGGCTTGCACAACAGACATAATATGTATATTTGAGATGAAAAAAAGAAATGGAGTTCTTAATCCCAAGAATTATTTCAAATCAACTTATTTACAAAGGCCTTACAATACTGATAAAGAATAGATTGTAGAATTACATTTTTAAACTCATGCTATTTTTCTTGCAAGAGCTAATAATTTTATGATATCAAAGTTTCAGTTGTCTGTGTGTAGTTTAATTGTCTGCTTTGTTCACACTTCAAACAATATTTAATTACTTTTAGAGATTTGAATCACTGAACTGAACATAACTATTTTTCAGCAAAACGCAAAAACTAAGATGCAATTGTTATTACAGGTACTTTCTGAGTCAGTGAGTGAGCAGGAGGAAAAAATCAAACTGTATGCTGTGATCTTAATTTGTTTAGGCCTTGCAAGTTTTATCACAATGTTCTTACAGGTATGCTTGTGTTCCTACATTTTGATTTGCATGGCTAGGAGTATTCAAAATACAGGTCTGTGTAGATCTATGTTTGTGTATGTAACCATGTAATCATCAATGAATATGATTGCCCCTATTTGGGTGGGTAATGAGTCTATTTTACAAACAGAGGTGGGTAATCTGGCATTTCAGATGACATACAGCTTTGGATCTGCACTTTTCTCCATTTTTCTACTACTGATTATTGAATCATGCTTTTGAGCTTCTTATTCACAATTAAGGTTCTTTTTTCCAAATTATTTTACAAGTGTTTCTTCTATTATGTGTAAAAATATCAATGCTTTTGTTTTACTACCTCATTTAACTTTATTTATGTGTGTAGCTCTTTAAGGAGACAGGACTGATTTATTTAGTGTTTCGTGTTCTGGTTACGAAACTGTTTGATCAGTTTATTTATGTTATCTTATAAAAATGCTTTTCATTTATATCTATAATATTCTAATGATGTTGCTTTTCACTTCGCATTACTACATGTGGGTATTATCTGGGACAAGATATTATTCATTACAGTGGCAATAGATAGCTATGTACAAATAAGAGGTGGGTAACAGAATGACCGTGAAAACTCATTTGTTAACATGAGATCATCAATAAATATGATGATTTCCCCTACTTGGGTTGGTAGTGAGTCACAGAATTAGCACTGGTCTATTTTACTAGCAGAGGTTGGTAGTCTAGCACTTGTAGCAGAGATTTCGATCAATTAATGACCATTTGGAAGTTGTAAACTTGAAAAACAATATTCTGAATGACCTGACAATTTGATTAAAACGGAAGAATGTGATAGAGGTAATGTTTTATCATTGTTTTATCGTTGTTTTAATTTGCTCCAGGGGTTGACAGACTGAGTCGTATCATTTTAACATGCGCGTCGGTGACCTACTCATGATTGAGTGAACCGACTTAGCGGAAGAAGAAGAAGAAGAAGAAGATGAAAATGTTTGGGTCAAATAGATGGAAGAATATAATTCTCAACACTGCTCAGCATTTCTTGAGTATGAGAAGTTACTATATTTTCTTTCCAACTCGGAAAGAGTTCAATTTTTATTTTTGTGCACTTCATTCCAAATATCTATCATGTTCAATCTTTGCTTGAGAACACAAGTATCACATGATGCCTCTGTTCTATGTATTCACACTTTAAGTAAATTTTTAAGCTGAAAACTCACCAGAAAAAAGTGACATACAAACACAGGTTTCTTAAACAAAATAATGACATGGGAAGTGTTATTTTGTGACAGATCTTGTGGAAGGTTTTTTTTGAACAAGCAGATATTGAGACATCACACGGGATCTGTTGTATTTCCTATCCCAGGGTTACATGTTTGGTCGATCTGGAGAATGTTTGACTACTCGCCTGAGAGACATCTCATTTAGATCTATGATGAAGCAGGTAATGCATGTTGACTGTTACATCCTTAAACCTCTTTTTCAAACTAAATCTTGAAAGATGAAATTTTTGATAGCCTATTTTGGTCTAAAAACCGAAGCTTACTTCCTCTAACATCATTAAGTACGCTAAGTATTGAAATTGCCGATCTATCCGGGATCAGCTGACATAGTACATAGAAGATGGTTTAACAAGTCTAGTAGATATAGAAAGTTTCATTATTTTAGTTGTTGGAATGTTGTTATTTTAACAATAGAGGGTAGAATGGATAAAATTGTACATTGTTTAGACAGAAGAAATGACAATGTTTGTTGCTTGCAAGAGATGAAGTTGAAGTAAAATGGGACAAAAGAGTATCTTTATAAGTTGGAATTTAAATTGTCATGTTGGCAGGGACAGTCAAGGATATGCGGGGTTCCGTGGAAAAATGTTCAAATGAATGCAATTAAATGTAAGACCAATGAACTCTGACCTCAGAAGAAGTGAGGTTGACTAAAAACTGGACTATTGGAGAATCTAGCCTCAAATTTTAAGTGTCCAAGATGTCAGAACATGGACAGATTATGAGTATTCAGTAATGAGAGTTGAGCTAAAGTTAATAATAGGACACTCTGATGGAGGTATCAGTTTTGCTATCTGTGAGATAATAATATGTCAGATGTTGGCATTGGCGCGATAACTGCTGTTATCTTTAAATTGGAAATGGGTGGTGCAAATTTAGGGAATTACTACATACATACATTAAGTAATGAAAAGATGTCTGGCAAAATCAGAGGAAAGGTCAATAAACTATGTATGAGGAGCACATTCACTTGCAGTAGAGAAAGCCCGGCTCTCGGATAGAAAAAAGATGACGATGGTTTGGTGGATCTCTTGATTGGCAATGTCTGAGCTCAGGACTAAAAATGATATAAAGGGTTTTTTCAATTGGTGAGAAGACCAAAATAGTCATCAATTTAATCTAAACTTTGTAAATCAGAATAAAAACATTCATATATTTTTGATTGGTTGATTGATTTAAGTGGTTGATTTTCCACTCTAAGAGGCAAAGATACCTAATCTCGGTCATGGTAAAATTTTTCTTGTAAATTTCTCTCTTGATTACAATTAGGTAGTGAAGAGTCTAAACACCAAAACCATATCAGAGATGAGATACATACTAGTATCAATAGGCCCTATATGTACCTGAATCAGCTGTTGAAAATTGAAGGAAGAGTAAACACGTGCTGTTGGATGAGCGACATTTATCAATTCAAAAAGTTCTACCCATTCATTTATCTACTCCTAGGATCCTGTTATTTCTGCTTTGAGAGGTGAGCACCACCAAGCTAGGATTTGCTGAAGATGCATTGTTATAAATGCAACAATGTATATTGTTGCAACAACTGAAACTAATCCAGAACAAGTGTATCTACAAAATATAGAGTGTGTGCAATTACTGGGCAATTTTTAAGAACATACAATTAATGCTCTGCTGTGGTATTGATTTGTTTTTCATTTTGTTGAGTAAATTTTAAATCCCGAGTTTAGTGACTGACTGAAGTGCTGAAGTGTTTTTTTATAGCCCCTGACAGAAGATTTGTACTTATGTAAAATATGCGCAACACTTCACATGCACTATTGTTTTTGTTACATCTGCTATAATCTTATTTATGTTTTGTTACCTGTGTTACAAGCAGAAATTGTAAGGAATCTTTCTTCTTCAGCTGTTTTCAGAATAGTGGGAAAGATCAATCATTATAAACATCCAACTATTGATCACAAATTGCACAATCATAATCATAATTTCTTTTACAGGACATTGCATGGTATGATGATAATAAAAACAGCACAGGTGCTTTGATTACTCGACTATCTATGGATGCATCATTGGTGCAAGGGGTGAGTTGATAATGGCTTACAAATTAACAGGAACAACTTTTTTACAAAGAGTATAAAATAAGAAGTGCTAACATAAAACAAATCTATGACTAGAAGTTTTATTCTCAGATCTCATGAGTTCCCGTCTTTTCAATAGTGTACATTACAACACAATTTTTTTCTTCTTTCTCTCAATGTAAGGCATCATCATTGTTAATAACCTCTAGCCATTCATTTTAATAGAAATAATATTTTTTTTTAAATCTCAGCCTGCTATATAAGCCATTGCTGAATTATAAGCATAATAGAGGAATAGCCTCATCAATCTTGTACTGTTTGTTGTTTATGGCAGTTATGAATGTAGGCACTAGTATTGTTTTCTTGTTTTCTCCTTTTCAAAGTCCTTACCTGTTTATATATCTACAAAACATGATGGTAAGATTAATTCAGCACTGAAACTGAAAACAGTTACTCTCTAGTTAATATGGTATAACATGCATGGTTTGTCTAAGTCCACAATGCATGAAATTGTGTAAAAACACATCTCTAAAGATCATATAATTAATCCATTTTTGAAACCTTAAATAAACAACTTGTATTAATAAAGTTAAAATAAATATACACTGTATTAATTTTGTTAAGCAGTTTCTACTGTGTTAAAACATTTTATTCATTACCTGTGTAATTATGATGTTATTACCAATAATATATATTATTCAAGTAAATACTAATTATGACTATTTCAATTGTCACAGGTAACTGGTTCAAGACTAGGGAATCTTTTCATGAGTTTGTCCAGTATCCTCAGTGCCCTCATTATTGCTTTTGCCTATGGATGGAAACTAGCGTTTGTCATCTTAGCTTTTATGCCTTTCATTGCATTGGGAAGTATGATGCGGATGAGACTAATTGCAGGACGTTCACGGAAAAACACAGAGGCCCTGGAAGGAGCTGGGAAGGTGGGATTGTTCAGTGTCTTTTATTTATTCTATGGCTGTTTTTTTATTGATAGCATGTAGTTTGTGCTTCACAAGCATGAATAATAAGGCTGCATACCTAATATATATAAAAGCTTAGTTTTTATGAAGGTAAAAGCCATGATAATCGTAGTCTTTAACTATCTGTTTGAAAGTACCAGGAAAGGTATCTGGCCGTAACATTTTGGTCAATATAAATGAGAAAGAGCTACCTGGAGTGATAACTGGCATATTGGACTATCTTCTAAAATCAGAGACAACAACCAAAAGAAATGTTGATGATGTTTAATGTAAAAGAACAGTAAATAGACAGCAAACAAGAAGAATAGTATGTAATAGAAGAAAGGAGGTAACAAACATATTCCATCGTTTCCTTTCAGGTTGCTGTGGAGATTATTGAAAACATTCGCACTGTTGCCTCACTTAGCAAGGAGGTCACATTTTTTCAACTGTACATGTCCAGCTTGAAGGGCCCATATGAAGCAGCACTGAGAAATGCTCATCTTGTCGGTTGTACCTTTGCTTTCTCACAATCCGTCATCTATTTTGCCTATGCTTCGATTTTTGTCTTTGGTGCATATCTCATTGAAGAAAAGGACATGGAGTATGAGGATGTATTTTTGTAAGTCATTATCAGTAATTATTTCGTGCTATGTGTTATATACAGCATCATATTTTGCCCCAAAATGTGCCACATAGGCAGGGGCATCAATTCTTTGTGGAATATGAAATGCTGGTGTTCATTCTAAAATTTGATTAAAAATTTGATGTTTCTGGTCATAGATCACTGTGAATGAAGTAACCTTTAATGACAAGTTTGAAATTTAAGTAATTTATTTAATATTTAATAATTAGAATTCTGAGCAATAGAATTTTTTAATCTTTTGATATAATTAATCATTAATTGTAATTTATTTAATATTTAATAATTAGAATTCTGAGCAATAGAATTTTTTAATCTTGTGATATAATTAATCATTAATTGTATTTGTCGTTTTGTAAAAACTGCATGTCCGCTTAGATTGTGGTCAAAACACTACATTAGCTTGAAATATTGTTTTTTGGTACTGACAGAGGATCACTAAACTTTCATTCTGGACTAAAGATCACAGAAACTGCACTATAATAGTACCTGAAATATAGATACACACAAAAAATTAGATTCGGTCATCGATGAACTTTGTTGCATCAGTGGTATTAACATTATTAGGCCTACTGGGTACAGAGTAAAAATTTTAATGGCAGTAGAAGATCCTCAACCCTTCAACTCACACAGTTAAACATTAGTCAGGTTTGCAGTGTAATTTTGAATATAGGAGAGCATTAGTGATGGTACATCTTTCTATATCAAAATTTAAGTAAAAGACATAATGGCGCTGTACAGAGACTGAATTACTTAGCTGGTACCGTATTCAATTCTCTGACAAGTGTTGTGTGATATGTAGAATGTGCTGGAGGCTTTCAGTACAGATCTAGATCTAGATCCATGTGGGCATAATATGATAATACCGTTACTTTGCATTGTTGTGTAAAGTGAAGCAAGATCAATGTGAAATGCATCTCGAGGCCTTGAATGCTAGTTCCATTTTTAAATGTATGCGGTGAAGTAGTTTTTATTGCAAATTTAGAAACATACTTTGCATTTCAATAGACCTACCACAAATTGCCAAGCCATTTTG
>JAUEKS010337205.1:0-12264 GCA_031762815.1 Tylodina fungina | reverse complement strand
AATTCTATTGATTGTGTTTTCAGTGTGCTTTGAGAGTTGAAGACACATTCTGTCACTTAAATAACCTATATTTGTGTTGCAAGTGACATAAAATTTTAACTCAACTCAACTAACTCAAACTCTCGATACAACATGCGATCTCCATTGAGCAGTCACCCATTTACTCAAGGGAAACAACCCCTGAAATGCCTTGATAAGCAGTTAGAACGTTCCCGATTTTATTCACCCTTACTAGGTTTTTTATTAATATTCTATATTGGCCGAACTTGCGGCCAAGGTTAATAATGCAGGTTATTATGCTTGGCCGAAATAGCGGCCAAGGTTATTGAAAGAGTTAAAAAGAACACTGTAAATGGCCTTGTAATGTGTTTGAATCCATTTTTCTAATTCAAGTTAATCCACCTTGGGGTTTTGCGAATTGTTATAACATAACAATGTCTTCCTCAAACCCAGTGTAGGCCTACTCTCATAACACGTGCACTGTGACCATACCTCACACAGCCAATCCACCATTAGCGCAGCCAGTCAAGCACTTGCGCACTCAGTTATCTGTCAAATAACTAGCATCAGCAGTTACACACTGTATAACAAAGCTGAGAAACAAAATCTAACTATAAAAGAGTAAATATATTAATGTAATAACGGTAACACCAGGGAAAACATGGCAAAACTTAATTTGAAGCCCCTGGAGGAAAGAAGAGCATCAATTAAACTTAATTTATTCTTTAAAGCAAAACAAAACCCTGTACACATCCCATTAAACCATTTACATAAATTTAGACAATAGAAAGCCAACTAGACGGAAAAAGTTTATGCCATACCAGCCTCTAATGTGGATAAGTCACTTGTTTTCTTTCTATCCTAATTCTATCAGGCTCTGGAACTCACTTCCAGAGGATGGAAAATCTCTTACTAATGTAGAGTCCTTCAAAAATCACCTTGAGAAAATCACTATATGATCTGAATATTAATTGTCTATAGATTGGTGTACTCCTTGGACCATTACAACTAAACTGTCCTACTATTACATGTAAAGAAGCGGAGCATTTACTCTTCTGATACAGAAATGAAGAAGAAGTAGACATCAATCTGTTTATTTTGAGCTCTGGGTTACAGCAGTGTAATTGAGAGTTGAGAGGATGAAGACGAGGAAATTGGCATTGGATATAAATAGAGGCATCACTTTCTATAACATGAGACATGTTTTGATAAAAATGTGCTGAAATCAAAAAGAGTGTGACTTTCATCATGAATATGTTTATGGATAACCTAGCAGTACAGTTTGATTGGAGTTCTAGCCCTAAATTGTCAACCCACAAAATCATAAAGTAAAAGAACCAGCTGACCGGCTTGGGGAGCGGGTCACAGTGGGCTAAATTATGCACGGGCAAAATGAACCTCGACTTGAGGGGTATGTCATGCGCACTGTGGGAGGTAACGCTGGATCAAAATTAAATGAAAAGCACTGCCCTACAAAAACGAGCACAGGTTACAATGCTTCCTAGACAAAATATTTCATTGTTGTTAGAATTTGATGATTTGGATGTTCTGTTGACCCTTTAATTCTTATTTCGGATATAGGCCTATATTTAAACTTATTTTCATTCCATTTGTTAGTAAGATTATTTCGTTAACATTATGCTGTTGGAGTTTTTTTGCTTCCTTTAAAATTAAAGGAACTGTGCAGATTTTTGTAGTTTGATTAGCATCAAAATTATAGTTGGATGAGCATCAAACTTGATTATCTACACATTTCCTCCAACTTTTGCTTTTGGTTAGAAGTTCTCTACTCCCTCTTTTTAAAATAATAATTTTCTCTCCCACTAAACAGCAATGACTTGCAGCATTTATATTAAAACGGTTTTAAATTGATAACTTGTTTTTATCACTTCCTCCAAAATAATGGTGCGATCAACTGCTTATTTGAAAAAAACATATTTTACTTTACACTGTCTCAGGAAAATCTGAAATTGGTTTTATTTTTTCAATTTTTCCACAGTTTGGCATTTAAAATAAAACACGGAGCCATAAATTTGATATTCACTGCTTGCATGGGGTGACAAGAATTCTGAATTCTGTCTTTCTCATCATGTGGGTGTTGAAACAATGGCTCATCCTCATCTTAAAAGAAGTTCTAGAAGACAACAGTGTTCCATTTTGAATAGTCATCATGGATGATGCTATAAAGTATGATGATTATTTTACACTAAAACAAGAGATTGGAACATTGGCCAACTCACCTGCTTCTAAATTGGAGGCTTTGATGTTTAAGTGCTGCGACAATGGAGCAACAAACTGTGCTGCTGTGTTACTGGACATGGGAGTTAACAAAGGTATTTGGAGATATTGATATTGATAGAGAACAAAACACTGATGTATATTTCAGTTATTGTGACCTATTATCCTGATATTTGTTTACTATACTCAGGGACAAGGCTCAGTGAGGATAAAGCTTTCTGGTGGAAATATTGGAGACAATTGGCAAGGCTATTTTTTATCAAAAAGTTGAGAGTGAAGATGTTTTCCTGATTTAATTTGATTACGAAACATTCCTTAATTACCAATGATGAATGGAACATTGTAATATGTGGATGGGGGACAATAACTGATTCACTGCTGGAGTTTCCAATATAATGTTACATATACTATCAATCTCAAGGTGCTAGGGAGTAGAGTGGGATGCTTGATGCAGGCCATTCTGTTGAGCGTGACCTTAATTTGACAGATTGCCTGGACACAGATAGCATGACTCCCCTGATGCATGCCGTGAGAGCCGAGTCTGTAGAGGTCACCCAGTTACTCATCACCTGGGGCTGTCGAGTGAACATTCTTGGGGGGCAGGAGGGAAACTCTGCTCTTCATCTTGCTGCAGAGGCAGGTAAATGAAGGAATCACCAACTTGCAAGCTAAGATTGTTGGCAGCTCACAGTTCTAAATCTTTGCCTCTATTGGTTATAACATGTCAGAAATAAATTCAATGAAGAAAAGTTCCATGTTCTGATAATTTATTTTTCAAAGTCTGTGACTAAACACCACTGGTTATTGACGTAATTTGATCTTTCAGGGGAATTACTACGCTATGTTCTGAGTAACAAAGTACACGGCGGTGATTCATGGTGTTCACCAGCCCTCACCTCATTTCATCTGATAACTCCCTACCCACCTTAACCATTGTTTCATTCCTAGTATATGTACTTATAAGTAATATAACTGCCATCATTGGCCATTCTCTCACTTTCTTCTTTCATATACTTCTAGGAGCTCTATAACATGATTTTTCCAAGTATACAAAGTCACAGTGGACTTCACGTTCTTTTTTTTCTACTCTCTTGCAGCTACTCACTATAACATATCTGGCATTTGGTGTACTCTCCCCGGCACAAAGCCGACCAGATGCCTATCCACCTCAACATATTCTCTCAGAATTTTATTCCTTGAACTAGAAATTAATTCAGCTGCAGGACGAACATTCTAATATAATATTTATCCAATCTGTCCATGATTTATTTTCGAAGCTGTACAGAAAGCCCATCTCAAATTCTAACGCATTTTATACATTACCTGTCAAAGAATTGGATGCCAGCTAACCAATGCATTGTGTGCTAGCAGATATTCTACTTGTATCCTTTTATTGTACAGCGTGTCTATATGCTTCTATTTGAAATTTTGATAAAAGGATTTATAAATGGTGGGCTGCATTTGTCCAGTAGTATTTCTTCTACCACAAACGTGACTAGGTCTAATGTATATCCTCTTTTATGTGTTTTGTTTCTCTATGATAATGCTATTCGTGTGATGTTTAGCCACCAGTAAAAGTGTGGGTGTCCTCTAATACTACTGAAAAACTGCTCACGTTGCTAGCTATCACTCTTTCAACTTGATGTAGCATTTCAGCCACAATGTGTGTGGCCATATGGTTTCCTCTAAAAGTAAAGGTTTTATTTCTGATTAATTTTATACATAATTTTACAAAAGAATTGAAAGATCTCTTTCTCAAAAGGTGTAGATAAAAATTTAAGTCTAAATTGACCTTTAAGGTTACTTGGTTCCTAGTGTTTAGGACCAAAATTTTACTTATTTAATTTTTTACTTTTTTATTTAAAATTGTTACTTTTAAATTTTACACCCTCCTTGTGTGTAAAATGAATACCTGGCTGTTAAATAGCGTTGTCTTTGTCCGAAAAAAATGTACTAGCGCCTAATAGGCAGCTTGTCTTGTCCTTTATATTTCAGCGTTGCTGTTGGCTTTGGGACCCCTGTAAAGCGCTTTGAGCATGTTTAGTGGATATTGTGTAATATAAAAACTCACATTTAAAATTCAACTCTGTGACTGGTGGTTTATGATTTATGGTCTCCTCTATGGGAATAGATTTGGGCAAAATAGGACACTGTATATGTTAAAAATCATTTACGGTTTTATGCCCGTCCTTGCACTAACTAGATTGTTATCATTTACAGATTTCTTCTCCCTCCAAAAGTGCTGGGTGTGCAGTTTCAGTAGTTTATCCTGGTGAGACTCTGTCATGCCCCTGGTAATAATGGGTTATATGGTGACATTCATTATTTTCTTCCTAGGAAATATCGAGATCTGTGAGATCCTCATCTCTGCTGGAGCCAATGTGAACATGAAAAATGAGAAAGAATCCACACCTTTGATTGTTGCATCTGTGGTTGGACGCCTTCCTGTGGTTTGTTTATTGTTGTATCACCACGCATCCATCAACTGCCGTGGTTACCATGAATGCTCTGCTCTACATGAAGCCACCAGCCAAGGCCACTATGAACTATGTTCTTTTCTCATCACTGAAAAAGGTAACCTTATAAAATTTACTGCTTTTGATATTATCTTCAGTGGATAAGTCTGTGACTCCAATAGTTTTCCCTCACAGTTTGATGTAATTATTTCCCTTGCTGTTATAATAATGCTAGTGCATGCCTAAATACAAAAGACTACCTTGGCCCACAGAATTCATAGACACTTGTCCCATACATCAACTCACAGATAATTGATTAGATTTTCATCATATCAGTTTGAACAAAATAAAATTAGTTATATGGGATGGATGATTACCTTAAAAAAGGTGGAACTGCCACTGAAAACATGCATGGATTTGTCATCTATTGACTTTTTACTGTTTTGAGTTCATTTTGGTGCAAATTTCGTGTCTCTATACTTTGGTTGTCCCATATTATTGAATGTAGAGAAGGGAGTGCCATATATATGAGATGTGAGCAATAGTCTGCCAGCTTTTTACATTCTGCACCCAGAGGAAGACAACAATGGTGCATTCAACGAGGAACATGTGCAATCAGTTAACCAACTGTAGGTCAGGCAGCTGAGAAAATAAACCTGATGAAAAAGACAAAAAAAAAATTATATACCTGAAATTTAACTGAGCTTGAAAATTATGTCAAGATGTGTGGTAGTCAGTGGAAGCAATCTGGACACAAAGGAACAGCTGGCTTTTCTACAAACACATTCTGTCTTCAGTGAGAATGATAACTGCATAAAATTAACTGGGACAGAGAATACACATTCACATATATCTCATGAATATCTTACACACCAATCAGGCTCTGTAGAGCAAATCTAGACTCTATAATAAAAAGCACAGAATTACATCTGACCTCAAGCAAATCACTGTCGCTCCTTTGTTGGGAACTACTGCCAACCATATCTTAGGATCTTATGCAATCCATCATCACTCAGAGGAAGATGAAAGAATGTACCAACAATGCACTAATTATCGATGATGCTGAAAGAGTTAAGCTGATGTTCAGCAACCTCAATGAGGCTTTAAATAGGGTGCATACACTCATTTCACATGACAAACCTGTCAGTGAAAGAGTAGAACCGACTTTTGAAAAGGATATAGGGGAATAATTGGCCATATATAGCAGACTGCTTCCGAGCAAGAAGATTCCAAAGCAGCACATTTTAGTGAAACAGTGCATTCCTTGGATTTAAAAGTACTAATTTCGAATACGATCTATTAGGGAAAAAAGGCACAGAGAGCAGTGACCAAGTCATTGATAAATTGCAAAGGCAAGTCTGTGGCATCAACATGCTGATTTTCAGAAATGGCCAATGGCTGCAAGTTAAACCAATGTTTCAAACAACATTAATACAGACTTGCCAACCGATATGATTTTGCGTATTTTCATACGCATTATGGTCGTCAATATGCGAATATGTGAGCAAAAGTTAAAATACGCAAGCATTAAATTATAAAGACTGCCGATTTTAAAAAAAAGAAAAGAAAATATAATTTTGCGAGTAGCCTACGGCGAATCACGAGCGAGCATGTAGATTTTCCCCAATGGCTGGTAAGCCGAGGTAGATGCTTGTAGGCTTTGGTCATTCTTATTCTTAGGCTAGGCCTAGGTTCTTGTGGATTATTAGATTATATTCGAATATTTTAATGTGAATTGTGAGCCACAAACTTCTAGATTCTAGATCTAAACAGGTACGGCTTGTGATCGTAGTGGTCTCTTTAATTAAATTCTAGATCAAGATTCAAAGAAAATTCAGGCCCTCCTTCTCTCTGCTATCCTGATAGATCTAGAATCTAGGCCTAGATCTAAATAGGGCTGACAACATGCAGTGAGTGCTGAGTTTTTACAACATGCAGTGAGTGCTGAGTTTTTACAACATGCAGTGAGTGCTGAGTTTTTCTAAATTTTTACATCGACATGTTAAAAAATAACAATATGATTTGGTTTATGAAAATATGGGAAAATTTAAATCATTTTGGGGGAAAATATGAAAAAAAAAATTGAATGGTTGGTAAGTCTGCTAATATAAAATCGTGCTGTACTATTAGGTTCAATAATAGGACAGAGATCATAGATCTTTGTACTTGTGAAGTAGACCCCCATACTGTGTGGGATGTAGTTTGTGAAAACTATCTTAAATTTGGATAACTTTCTCTCAGCTGCTTCGTGTTCAGCAAGCACTGAGTGCAATGGTATGTATGTTATCTGTTTTCGTAATAAGTTTCAAGTTGGTTGCTAATGCCAAATTTAATTTTTAATCACCCATAAATGTACCACATTGTGTAACTATTGAATTGTTATACTGTGAATTCTGCAGTAACAGTTATTAAGGCTGTATAATTTAAAATGGCATATTGTTGTAGCATAGCTAATCATTCCAACAGTCAAAATGGCATGGCTGTATAATCAAACGTGAGTACAGCAACCGGCAGTAGTGGGTGCACAACCCTGGCGATGGATGACCTTGTGACCCCTCCTGGCAACTGTGCTTGCTGTGTAATGGTCTTCTGCCATTATATTGCTATAATTTAATAATAGTGGTCACCGCCTAATAACCAGTGGTATTTTAACCCGCTTCGCCTTTTAACCCGCAACTTTGCTAAAACCGATTTTGTCCTATATAAATCTTCCCTTTTATGACCCGATTCTTAAAGTTAGACTTCGTCTTATGACCTTCTCATTTCAATAAAGTAGGAGCACGAACATTGAAAAAAAATGCCCCAACAGACTGTCTCGCACCCTCGGTTTGTTTGGTAACCTTTGGTCCGGTTGTTGATTTCTGGACCAATCACAGGGTCTTCAAAAATCATCTCAATCCAATGTGCGTATGGGTAAATCACGAGATCTCGACGAAATTCATGCTCCTGAATTAGTCTTTCTCTAATGACTTATAAAACGCCCACAACATTTAACCCTTTAAATTTGCCCGTTCCTGTTGTCACCCAAGGGACGGGTTGTTAGATGGTGACTACTGTACTTGAATTTGATTAATTTGACTATTTATATTTATATTGAGAAAAGGACTTTCATTTTGATACCATAGTTGTTTAAGAAGTAAAATAATCTGAATTTTCGGTAATTTTTCTTTCAGCTGGTGTTGAGGAAGAGGATACATTTGGCAACACACCTTTGATATGTGCAGCAGAGAAAGGTCACGTCAATCTGGTGCTGCTGTACCTGGCACAGGGTGCAGATGTGAACCGCGTCAGCCACAGTGGGACCACTGCTTTACACTATGCTGCTAAGGAGGGCTGGGCGTCTTGTTGTAAAGTGAGGGCTAATTGTTGTCAAACAAAATATGTAGTCTCCGTGATCCATAGTGATCCATGATAGCTTGAACTTTGCCTCAGTGATCCATGATAGCTTGAACTTTGCCTCAGTGATCCATGATAGCTTGGACTTCCTGCCTCAATGATCCATGATAGCTTGGACTTCCTGTCTCAGTGATCCATGATTGTTTGAACTTCCTGTCTCAGTAATCCATGATAGCTTGAACTTCCTGCCTCAGTAATCCATGATAGCTTGAACTTCCTGCCTCAGTAATCCATGATAGCTTGAACTTCCTGCCTCAGTGATCCATGATAGCTTGATTGAACTTCCTGCCTCAGTGATTCATGATAGGTTGAACTTCCTGCCTCAGTGATTCATGATAGCTTGAACTTCCTACAAGTCGAAGTAGATCCTCACATTCTCTCCATCTAAGGGTTTTAACTGCCACACCTACAAAATGGTGACTTTCTTACTTTTACACAGTGGACACAAACATTCACAGAAAGGGCCGTTTGATTTTATGTGGTTCCTCTTTCTGATTTTTGTATATTTTAACTGAACAATATAACCTATTCTCTGACATGGTCAAGCCATCATAGCTTTGACTACAGGGGTTAATGAGAAACTTAACATATCTCCTTTCTCAATCTTTTTTATGGAGCCGAGGTTTTACTACCAGATATCCTTCCTGATGCCAACTAGACTGTTATAGAATGTGAATGTCTTGCCTTTCGTCTTCCCAAAGGTCTTCTCTCACGACTCACTGGGTTTGCTGCCTTATCTTTCTATGATGGTAAGGCACAGCCATGCGACAGGTACTGGGTTACTCTGTTTGAGAAGTTTGAGAAAACTTTACAAAATTATGTTTTCTCCTTGACCCACAGGTCCTGCTTCACCATGGTGCTGAGATTGATGCTCAAGATATCCGGCGATTCACTCCCCTGATGATGGCTGCTCTAGAGTGCCATGAAAACATCATATCCTTGATGTTGGATGCCAGGTGTAATGTAAACATGGTGGCTTACAACCGACGCACTGCGATTCACTACGCTGCTGAACGTGGGTACACGTCCTGCTGCCGGACGCTTGTGGATTCTGGGGCATGCATAGAGAGCTTGAATGCGGACAGGTGTTCGCCTGTCATGTTGGCTGCTCTTAAAGGGAATGCTGAGACAGTTGAGTTACTTATCGGCCGCGGTTCAGCCCTTGATCTGTGGTCTCGCCACAACCTGTCCATCTTGCACCTGGCCACTGAGAGTGGCAGTGTGGAGACTTGTAACCTGCTGCTCAGGAAAGGCCTGGACATCAATCTTTGCTGCTCGAGTGGTGTCACCCCGCTGATCAGCGCCATCCGCTACAACCGGATGCCTGTGCTGTCTTTCTTCATCTCACGCGGGTGCTCTGTCTGCAAGCAGCCCGGAGCCTCTGTCACGGCTTTAAACGAAGCTATCTTCAGAGATATCGATGCCACTGTGATCGAAAAACTCCTGGCTCATGGTGCTGACCCAAATGCCGTGGTTGCCTGCCACACTCTTCCTCTCTGGCATGCTGTCAACTCATCAAACTTCCAGGTTCTGAAAATGCTCTTGCAATGCAATAGTGATTTCAAGGTGAAGTGTGAGTCATCGTTGGTAGCTTGCAGTCCGTGTTCCCCTATGACTCATGCTGTTCACAAAGGGTGTGCTACAACCCTTCAGTGGCTGGTGGCTGCCTTTGGGGAAGAAGCCATTTCTTGCCTCAGGGATATGGAGTCTAGTGCATTTGTGGTAGGCTTCAATCACTTTCCTAAGCCGAATTTGATAAGAAGTTTGATCAGTTCTCCACAGAGTTTGTTGTGTCAGTGTCGGAGGGCTGTACGGAAATCCTTAGGCAGTGGTTATTCAGTGAGTCAGAAAATCTCGGAATTAAGCCTTCCTGCTTTACTACACAATTATATGATATTCAGTGACCTGGAGGCCCCGACGGAACCACTGTCTCAATCGTAGCATATGTCAGGTCGTGGATGTGCATGTGCAACCAGCCATAACTGATTCTTGATTGTTTTTAGAATTTAAAAATTATTTCTATTGATTATAGCTATGACCACAATATATTCATGTTTGTTGATTGCTTCTTGTTTCTTGTGTTATTTATTATCATCATTATTATTATCATTATTATTATTTTTTCTATTATTATTATTATTATTATGTAGTTATCATATCAGAATTTTTACATGTATTATCTTTATAATCATTATTATAGATTTAAACTAAAGGATGGGACACTCTTTTGGGTGTTCTTTTTTCCTCTGAAGGAAATTCTGTTATTTCGGAGGTATATTGAGCTATTGTGATGGCACTAAGGCTTTGGTTATCTTCACTATTAGATACTTGTGGTTTAAGCTTATTTATAGGTAAACCGAAATTCTAAGAATCTTCAAATTTATTTCAGTTTGGAGGAGGGGGTCTCTGTGGCATAATGGTGAAGCCACTGGCCTCAGAAGACCAAGACGAAAAGTTGCGGGTTCGAGCCCAGGTTCACCCAAGATTTTTTTAAAGAGTTTTCTCTAGCCCACGGCTCATGTGGAGTCACGTCCTATCAGAGACGGACGTTAAAACGTTGGTCCCACCTCTGATATAACCTTAATGTGTTGAAAAGGGGTGTAAAACTCAAGTCATTCATTCATTCATTCAGAATCAATGAAACTAACCTTTAAGATTGAATGCTAGAGAATAAATATTGCTAAATTTGTCTAGATCTAGTTTAGAGTGTGAAACAGGTTGATGTCTTGACATCGCATTGTGTTGAAAACAGCCATAAATTGTCTGACTCACCCACCTAGTCACAGATTTAATTGGGTTCTCTCCATTATAACAATAGCATTTTTATCTGGTTCTTTATAACTTTACCTTCATTTTTACATTACTTCATTATCTTTGTGCAATATGAAACGATGGTGTTCTTTTAAAAATCTGTGAACACTCAGAATTTCAACAATGTAAATGTATTGTATTAGATCTCTGTGTACTAAGAAATGTAAACATCAATTTTAGACTATGAAATGTATTTTTTAAAAGACAATAAGTAGGCCCATAAATGATAAATTATTTCGATTCTTTAAAATACAATTAATCAGAAGAATGTGTTTTTCCTTTAGTGAATACAAAATTACATGTCCACATTAATTGTTGTTTAAACTTTACATCAACTTGGAATTATGATAGCTAACTAATGAAGTTGTTTTGTAGTACTATAAAAGGATTACTACACCGTTTTAGTGAACAAAACATCACAGAAACTGCACTGCAAAAAACCACCAAAATAAATGCACACAACAGATCATATTGTAGTCATGAATAAGTTTTGCTGCATTTTATTCGGTGGCAAAAACAATACTGCTGAGTACGGCCAAGACACAATGACAATAGAAGAAGCTATCAATCTTCAACGCTCTCAGTGAAACTTCATTCATGTTCAGAGTGCTATCTTGCATATAAAGCCCGTCGGTGATATTGTACTTCCTTCTGTATCAAAACTTCAATAGAAACATAATGATGCTCTACAGACATCAGTTTCTGAACAATGGAAAACTTGAACATCTACTAGAACATTTCCGGTGTAATAGTTGGCTGGCATCGTTCAATTTGACGAACAACTGCTGTGTAAATATATAGATTGTAACAGAGGTCATCAGGATAGCTTTAGATCTCCTATGTCTGCATTTGATAACTGTTAGTTTCTATTGTTTGTACAATGAAGGGAAATCCGTGTGAAATGCCCAAGACCATGATTTATATACATTCAATATTATTAATACTATTATTATTGTTATTATTATTAATATTATTATTATTATTATTATTATTATTATTATTATTATTATTATTATTAATTTCAGTTTCATTTTTAAATATATAGAGTCACTTGCCCACCTCGCAGCCAGGCCTAGTTGCGACCATTATAGATAACTACACACACACTGGCTTTAGTCACACACAAAATATACGGAATAGCCTCCCTTAGTTCAATTGCACATGTTTTGTTTACATTCGACCCATCTCCAAGACAAAGAGCAGGTCACAAGGTCAAGTCAAAGTTTGCGTATCAGAAATATCGCTTGGTGAAAATTTCACTAAGGTTGATTTAAACATTGTTCCTTTTGTAACTATGGCTATATGAATGTTGTTTTGAAATAAATATGTCTTAATATGCTTAATGATGATTATGGTGGGTAGA
>JAUEKS010337094.1:0-12264 GCA_031762815.1 Tylodina fungina | reverse complement strand
AAGTTGGTCGTGTGGGAGTTTTCATGGCGATCCACCCCCGTCCTATCGGAGACGGACGTTAATACGTAGGTCCCACCACTTATATAGCCTAATAAGTGTTGCTAGGGGTGTACAACACGTTTCAAACAAACAAAACAAAATACCACGAAGCTCCAAGAAATTTAGACGACCTGTTTGTAATGTAGTAGAAAACGGCAGATGGAATCAAATGTAGCCCTAGTCAGATTGCTAGATTATGATCAGCATTGACGTTATCAAGATTAACTCATGAAGTAAAGTTATATTGAAATCATGAGCAGAGTGACATACTTGTATATCTCGACACTCTTACAAAATAACTTTTAAAAAAATACATTAGATGACTAATAATAATAATAATTATAATAATGAAGTTAATTTATATAGCTGCTTCTTCCAATAATTACCAGGCTCGAAGCGCTTTACAGGGTAGAACATTGAAATGTACAGAATACAAAATATTACACATAGAGAAACACATTCCTGATTCACTCTCTCACACTCGCTTTCACTATCACACTAATCTAGATACACGTTTTAAAATAATCGGAGATTACATTGAATAGGAGAGGTCATAATCTGACATCTCAAATGATTTTTAAAAAGATGAATTTTTAAGCCTGCCTTGAATTGACAATGGATGTCAAAGATGAACATTGTAAAATGTAGATCTGATCATGACTGTTGGGATTTGAGGCGATACCGCCCAACTAAGCAAATGGCCTTAAAAGATAAAATTGGCTGAAAATTGTGATTTAAAAAACTACCAAGTCAACCACAGTAGAACATAAAAAACCAAAGGAGAACTTTTAATAGTTTAGGTCAAACAATACATTGATGCATATAGGGCATACAGACAGTCCAGAGCTTATTTAAGAGCTTGAAAGAGAGAGAGAGATGACCCTATTCTCATTTCAGCCTAAAATATATGAGCAATATCTTTCAAGCGCATTGCTGTATGGTGTTTTTGTCATTGGATTTGACTTTTGATAGGACATGGACCACTGCAACCTAACCCTTAGGGAGTTTGTAGAATGTTGAAGTCTCCATATCTAAGGGGTTTATTTATTTATTCTTTCCAGGTGCCAAGAGAGCTTGCATCAGACGTCATTCGCCATTGGAAAAGCCTTGAACAGTGTTCAACAGATGAAAGTTTTTATGACAAATATCAGATTAGGGTATGTTTTCTACATCAAGATGGATGTTTAATTAATGTTGTTGTGAGACTGAACTCATGGTATAAAAGCGGACTGCAGGTCATAACAATTCACCGATATGGGGAACTTAGTTATCTCAAGAATACACTGCCAGAGAAGTCAAGATGATAATGACTAAGATAATGAAATGGCCAAGTTCTTTTAATACAGATGCTTGGCATGTTTAAATCATTGCAAGCAATATATGCTGGATATGATTATACCCATTGAATTGTATTGTCAGGGTATTGTATAATGATATACACTTCAGACATTCCTTTAATGTGAAAGCATAATTCAGCAGTCATGATCATCATCAGATTAGCTTTCATGCTCAAGCATGCAGACTACATCTCTAGATGTCTACAGCCCAATGGCCTGCCTCTGCATCTGTTGTATCCTCTTGCAGCCAATCCTAGATGTCTTGCTCTCATCTTCTTTTGGGTTTGCCACATCCTCTTTTCCCTTACACCTTTCCCCCAAAAAACTACTCTCTCTCTGGTGTGTCGTGCATTTTAGATGTGAACAAACTAGCTCAGCTTTTGCTGTTTCAGAAATTCACAAAATTGCACCCTTTTTCTTTATTTGTTGTTTTAGCTATTCAATTCAGCAGTAGATGAGGTTGATAAATTGTTGCCTGCAGGTTCAATTCAATTAAATTCAATGTTTATTCAATCAATGCAGTTTGTACATTGAAATTTACCTTTGTTGCTTGATGGTTGTTGTCATACGATGTGTCCGGACTATTTTGTCTTGTGTGGGAACATAATTATGTTCTCGTGCTATTCGTCTTTTCATTGTGCATGTTACGTTAATGTATGCCACTTGGTGGCCTTATCTGGAATATGTACCGATGATCTGACAAGGCTTACTGTTGACGTTTCTTTTTAGTTAAAAATAAACATGTTTAACAGGACACATCGTTATAACTAGTTTTTATTTGATACTACATTTCAATCAAAACATTACATTGGTACAAATGATAATAATAATAATACAAATATAACAACTTTAGAGCAATATCGCCTTATATTATTGCATTCCCTCCTTATTTTTAGATTACGGTTTTGAAGTCATTTAAATTGCATATTCTACAGAAATGCTTGAGTGGACGGACCCTGAACACGAATGTGTGTTACATCGATCGCAAAGCCTCCCACTGTGAGGACATTGCAGGCAACACGCAGGCTGAGCTGGAGAGTCTGTTTGCCCATGTGCAATCTTTGCCTGACACTCCTCACAACCTCAAGCTCAAGAAGCAAATCATGAAGGGAACCTCCACACCGACCAGCTCTGCCAAGAAGCATCCCAGAAGCAAATCTATTGGGGCTTCAATACGGGTAAGAACACATTCTGATGTAATGACTCTTATTGTATGAATTTACTTACTCAGAGCGTATGTACAGACCGCGATTTAGCAGTTTAAGAAAAGTGAATCTGGTCACTCAGTACAACATAAGTAGTGACTAATGAGAAAAACCTTTTTTGTCGGTGACCACTCATCGCGTCTTCAGTCATCGCGTCTTCAGACAATTGACTAGACCTCTGGTCGGCGACTGCTCATAATGTCTTGAGACAAGCGTGGACTTTTGAAACAAAACTTTCCGAGTTGAGCATTTATCATGCCATGACACAGCTGGTAGATCTAGTAAGAAGTTTCATATTATGAAATAATGAATAAATCTAAAAATACTGTTCATTGTTTTGTGAATCGGCTGCCCCAACCTGTGGGTAAAATGTGCCATAAAACTGATGACGATGATTTATGCATGTACATTTTGACATATACCGTATGCACACCATAAAAAAACAAATATTTTAATTTTAGATTGGTAAGTTTATTTCTTCATGTAAGTCATTTCATAATGGCCACATTATTTCAGAAATATGCTTCTGTAAATAATTGTTCTCAACTGCAAACATTTAGCATTGTTGAAAATATGGTTAAACACCAGCCTCGTTTCTGCATTTCCCAGAAGCGCCTCCCCTCTCTGAGCCGCTCTAAGAACAGGAACTCTGGCGTGTCAGCATTGGGTAGTGCCAGCAGTTCCTCCAGTGAAGACCGCATGGTAAGGACATTTTACCTGTTTGGGAATATACACAGGGTGTATTTAGTTCATGTTAGCAGTTAGTAGTGGATCTGTCCGGTCAAATTTACTAAACTCACCTTTTAGTCTTCTAGTCTCCACATTATTCTATTATCGAATAAAACTCAAAGTAGATTGGTTCATGCGTACATGCTTTTCTGTAGTAGCACTTGGGAATAGAGGGGTCGCTTTACAGACTTTGCAGGGGTCTGAGAGTCTTCATCTCTGGACTCTCTCTCTCTCTCTCTCTCTCTCTCTCTCTCTCTCTCTCTCTCTCTCTCTCCCACCCATGTTGTACACATTAGCCTCCATACACATTAAGTTCTAAGGTTCTAATGAAAGAGAAGGGTATAAATTTTACCTATCAAATGTAAGAGAAATAAAGGTGTTATCTCCCTTACTCCAGCAAACCAGGTTGTCAAAAGGTTGTGGGTTTCAAAGACTCAAATAATTTACTCTTTAAATAAAAGAACAGATTTCCAATGCAGAACAATTAATTGTGCTATCCTTTGTGTGTGTGTAATTGTTAGTTTTTTTTCCTAGCTAGAATTTCATTCAGATTGTCATGTTTGCCTATATTTGCAGTAAAGCATTTTTAGTATTTAAAAAAAAAATTTTTTAGTGTTGTCATAATCTACTAATATGTATACATAATTCGTTTTTGTGAGTTAAAATTCTGGTATTGATTATGTCGTTTTATTGTTATGATAATGTGTGGTTCAAAGTTCTTGTTTATTTTAATGAGAATTATTTTTGTTGATACTTATTTTATGTTTAATATACATGTTATAATGTTGTACCCATGTTTTAGATTAGTTTAACACCTTTTATCAATACACATCAGATTTCATTCCCTTGTTTTTCTGAAGTCTGTTCTCTCTCCTACTTTTCTTTTAATGCATAAAAATTATACTCCCAACACATGTTTCCACAAATCTTTTATGTTTTGGTACCATTGTATTGTATTTTAGGGCATTTCTGGAGTCTCTTACAAAACCAATGATAAAGTGGCTGTTGTGAACTGTGCAGAAATGCAACCTCTGGTTAAGAGATTAGACTTCCACAATTTACAACGCACCGTAAGGCCTAGTTGTCGTAGTTGTGTGGCTATCGTGTTGTGCACCTAAATGTTGTCATAACAGGACAATTTCACAGCCTGAACATGTAAGTTGAAGAACATTGGCTAGGATATGGCTTAACGTATTGATAATAGAAGTGGAATGCTCTGCACTTGCTAGGTTTTGATTGAACGAATTGTAGAACATGGTAAGTATTGCCAACACGAACGCACACAAGATTTGTAGCGCTTTACTAGCAAATAATATTAATTCTTTTACCTCTATCTTCAGCTTTTTTGCAGAAAAGTTTTAAAAATACAAATTTTACCAAGCCAATTCATTTTTCAGTAAGGTATTCAAGGGTTGAGTGTATAGTAAAGAATGAAGCCATAAAAATATTCTTCAGGTAGTAAGGGAAAATTATAAGTTGATGGGCATGAACTTAAGAGTGGGTTAACTGAACTAATTTGTAGCAACTGTTTATACACCACTTATAGGTCACTCCTGAAAAAAATGAAAGGAGCAATTTTGAGATCTTGTTGATGATATTAGTGTTAAAGTTTGATTTATATGGGCGCTTTAGCAAGAAAAACCAAGATTCTAAGGAAGATATGCAGAGGGTTTAGGATATAGGAACCAGAATGGAGCCCGACTCCTAGAGTTTGTCAATGGCTTGTGTCTTACCTGTAGGTATATGTTATTTTATGAGACTTAACATATGGGGCTAACGGGTATATACCTGACTATTTCCTGCTGAGAAGAGAAGACAAAAACGTTCCTTAATAAAATCAATATTCAAAGAATATCTGTTCTGCAACATCGGTATGTCAGAGCAATCCAAAGAAGGTAAATATTAGATTTGAGACATGGAAACTTAGGGACAATAATGGTAAGACTGAATTTGAAACACAATCGAAGGATAAGAATGTGTGTATTCATTATAAATAAAGATATACGCAGTCCTTTATTTCCAGCCATTTGGCTCATAGGGTTAGAGTTTATCCCGGTTTCAGTAGCATGAAGTGGATAGTGATAGATTTTATCCCTCCCTTGTGGAATAGGACGCTTGTCTATTGCAAAATACTTTCTAACTGCTGTACCTATTTTCACCTGGGTTGAGTGAAGCATCAAAAACATATATGCTGTTGGAGGGATTCTAACCTGGTGCCTCTTAGTCCATAGTCCAGTGCTCTACCACTACTACTACACCATTGATATAACTGGCTACGGTAGTCAAGGAGTTTTCAGAAGAGTGAATCTCATGGTAATGCATACAGGCACTTTGAAAAGAAGAAAATTGGAAGAGGAGGTGGGGGGGGGGGGGGGTGGTAATGAGCATGTATGGAGACCACATAGAGGAAGTTACAATGAAATCAACAGCTTCCAGAATGTGTGAGTGTGAGACATGGCTTCCTTTTGTCCCAGAATTTTTTTGTTTGGACAGGGAGCTCGCCATAAGACATACAGAAAATGACCTTAAGTAAAATTGGAGGACTAAATATGAACCATTTGCGTCATGCTAATATGTGGTTATACATGTAATAGCAGAGAGTGAGAGACATTCAAACTCTTGTGGACACTCAACATCAGAGACGAATGAAGTCGTTCCCTAAACAGCGAGTACAACAGTGATGATAATTTTCCGCCAATTGGCGGAAATCCTCTTTTCTTCCTTCAGCCAATCAGATAGGTTGCATAGGGGCTGGAGAGGGATGAGGACTGTTTTCATGCATGTTTTGAGTTTATGAAAAATTTTCCTTTTTTTTTTGACAATTTTCTGTTATCATGACTGGTACAAGAAATTAAAATTTCCAATTCCAGTTCTTCTAGTTATGACTGATACTACAGAGGAAGTGAATTTTCAAAGTGATTTAAAATTGAAGCATGTGACAAGGGTGTGTACTGCAAGGACCGTTGTTATTTAACATTTACTGCAACTATCCTGTGGTGTATATAGGAAGAATGTTAAAACAAATTTATTATTTGTAGGGTCTGTGAGCTCTAGGCCCATGAGTGTAGAGAGGATTGGATTGCAAATAGTTTGTTTCATGATATGGATGAGCCGTCAGGGGTTAGTGATAATGGTAGAGCTCGTTTACACGATGGGACACTCTTTTGGGAGAGTATTGGGAGTTTTGGTATGGGAGGGTATTGGAGTTTTGGTATCTGGAGAACAGGTGGGAGTGCTAGCAATGGATTGTGACTGCAGCTATCTCAAGGATCGGAAGTGGATGGTGAGATTATTCATGGAATTGCCACCTTAATTTGTAATAGATTAGTAGAGTACATTAAGAAATTTTTAATGAAAATGTTGGGGTGGAAAGAATACGATGGGTGTTGATCAGTCGTATCTCGAGCAAATTCCACAATTCAAGGAACAGCCATAAATACTGACTTCAATGAGAGAGAAATTTATTAATCTCATTATAAGATAAGATAAGATAAGATAAGATAAGAACAACTTTATTATCCCAAGGGAAATTTGGTTCACAGGAGTGACGCATCTCAATAAACAAATGTTTATTTGATGTTTCCTCTGTATGCATTTGGCATGTTGAGTTTGCTATTTTAGTTCTGTCCAAAATGTATGTAGAATTTGCATGTTTACCAGTTGTAAGATTGTTGGTTGTTTATTTTCTGGTATGAAAAGAAATTGTACATGATAAAAAAAACTTCTAGATGAACATGAACTCATCTTCCTTTGGACCCACTTTGGTGCATTTTACTTTTGTAACACTCTGCTTACAGCTGTGCAAACTAGTTTCACAGCCATATGTATTCAATATTAACTCGCTTAGCCACTAACATCCTTTGTTCATCAACGCTAACTGCATACCCTCCTATCTTTCTGTATGCTGTTATCCAATGTTTCTTCACACCTTTTCTTGCCATTGGCTTGCTATGTGCCCTTGTCCTCACATCGAAGACTGAGTGGAAATGCTCAATTACATTTTAATCTTTGTCCCAATGCTTCAATGCAATGCATGAAGCACATTTATTTGTGGCTATAGAGATCTCCATTCTTTTATCAAATGCATTGCTGGCATCTGGAGGAGAATCACATAATGCTTAATTGAATAACTTTTTAACCTGTTGTCAATATCACATTCCCGTTAAATTCTTCATTTGCTTTTGAGTCAGTCTCAAGCACAAGTTACAGGCTTATGTGTCTTTATCTCTTTATTCTTCTATTTTCTTTGGTCTAAAGGTCTTAATATTCAAAGTACAAGCTTGGTGGGTGTTGTTCTGCTTGCAATGCATTGCATGATGATGCTTCTAATCGTGTACAGTTTTGCAAGATGAGAATATATAATATAATCTTATCTTGTACATCATTATTTGAGAGTTGTTTTCTTCACTGGGGCCCTACATGCATGCCTTGTTTTAAAAACATCAGGGATTGTAGGAGGAAAAGACATAACATTCCTACTTCTATATGTCATAAATTTGATAGTGTTTTTTTTTCTTGTTGGATAATTTAAACAACAGTTCATTCTTAAAATATATCTTACATGTAGCATGGTATCATATTTACTAATAGGGGATTTTATGTCAGTAATTTAATTTTATCAGCATGTAAATGTACAATAAAGTGTTGTTTGTGAATAACACAAATATATAACCCTTGATGTTTAATTGCTTCTTCTTGTGGCCATCAAGAATTTATTATCTTCTTACACCTACCTTACCCTTTACAAGACCTTGCTCTTGGTGCTCATATTTGTACATGCCTTTCCTCTGCAGACTGTAACCCCAGCAATGTCAGACCTGCTTCAGTCTCCTGCTACTGGCCGGTTTTCAAGACCCAGACATAAAAGGCATAGACGTGCGCAAACCTCTGATTCTTCTGACTGTACCCCTCCTAAAGTTGATCGCAAGATTATGCATCCTGCATATCCGAAGGAAAGTGCCACCCCAACAAATGCCAACACCCCAATGAATGCCAGTGGCCCAAAGTGTAATATAGCTCCAAAGAATGACACCGCCCCAAAGAATGAGACTGTTCTAAAGAATGACGCCACCCCTAGGAACGAAACTGTAAAGGTGGCCTGTGATAACAGTGCTGCACAAGATGCCTCAAAGTGTGAAAAGACAATTGAAAAATTGACCCATCCTGTGGGAGCTATTGAGATGTGTGCTTTCAACCATTCTTCCAATAGCCGCTTGAAGGAAATGAATACTCGGGATTCCTCCCCTTCAGTCAAACCATTGGTCCCTGACTGTACGGCATTAGCGGAGAAAGAGATCCTATACTTACCCTACCAGGGTGCGAGTAGAATTGCTATAGTGCACACACCAAATTCCGACAAAGAGAAGCCAGTTGCTCGGATACCTCCTCGGCGCTGTAACACTCCAGGGGTAAGTTCACAGTATTATAATATGGGCTGCTTAAAGTTTAAATGATAAAATCAAAAGCGCATAGTCAATGCTAAGCTTCAGAGGCGTCATCTAGATTCATTAAAATTAAAATTAAGCTTGTTGAATGAAACATCAAGAATAATTATTTTAAAAACATTTAAGATATGTAAATATGACTGTTAAATCCTTCTCACACATGACATAGAAATGGGTAAACCATTATTGTTTTTTTTTTTTAAACCTACATTTTTGACCATAGATTACCTTTTCACTCATTTCGGCACCTAGAACAAATTATGGTTGTGGATATTTGGTTTGTTTGCTCAGGCACACATTTTCTGCAATTAAACATGGACCTTGGAAAACCTGTTCTTACCCATTGTCTTTTCACATTCATAATACTGTACTCATTTTAGTATTATTAGTTCTGAAATTCTGTAAGACTAAGAAACAACAATGACTGTTGACAATACTTTCAAGATACATTCATAAGCCCATATATAGGTCTGCATATATAGATAAAGTTAGAGAAACACAGAGACTGAGATGGCTAGGTCATATATTGCATTGCCTATTAGGGAATATGACCAGAGATATATTAGAAACGAAAGTTGATAGATATGAAAGAGGGAGGCTGAAGTTGCATTTGGAAGAGATCGTTGATAGAGATGTTCTTAGAATTAAATAGAAGCATTGATAGAAATGATGCATGTGATAGAAAGAGATAGCTGGAAGTTATCATGTAAAGAAGAAATCTTGTTAGTTTTATGAACAGGCGAATCCTAACTTGTTTGGAAAATTGTGCCGTAAAACATGATGATGATGGTAAGTAATGATTGCAGCTCTACAACTAAGTATACTTTAACTTTATCTTGTATTTTTTCCAGACTCCAATCATGCCCCGCAGTCTCCTCCAGCTTGCTCATAGCAGTACACTGGAGACTTCCATCTGATGTGCATCCGCACGGGATAGAATTGGCCAAAAGTATTGTGTGTAGTTGCATATTCCATGCAAGCTACTTGGACACGTTTGTGATAAGACACATTTTCTGATGACTTGACACTTGTGCAAGAGGATGGATATGGTTGAATAGGAAAGGATTTTTATTTCCAGCATTTTAAAAATGTAAAGAGATGGTAGTTTTGTTTTTCAAAACAAGGTGTGGCAGTTTTATCGAGTGGGGATACAGCATATTCTGCTTTAGATTCTTCAGGTGTCTCGGACAAATCTGAGGGATATTTGAAGTCCAAGCTGCGATGTCAGCATGTTGAAATCGAAGCTGATGGAAATTCAAAACCTGGACTGAAATTCAGCATGGTGTTATCAACGCTAACTGAAGCCTTTTTTTATATCACGCTGCGGGGAGGGATGTCCGCTATGGAATTTAATCACATCTTTAGTTTTGCCATGGCTTTGTTTGACTGCACCATACATGTCTCCATAGCCAAATGATTTATTGGTACATGTGTTTGTCAGTCAAAATGATGCAGAATAGTTTCAGCAACTTTTAATACTTTATTGTGGTGGAGTTACTTCGTTGTGACATTGTCTTGGAAAATAATTTGTGTGTTTAATTACGACTTCATCTCACTTGTCATCTTTTATGAATGTAATAATATGAAAATATAATTCTTTAAGCAATTAGAATGCTTTGTATCATTTGTTAGATGAGTGGTTTCCGGAGTAATAATAGCGTATCCTTTAGACTGCCAGAAAAAAATTTAATTTAAAAAACCGCTAACTCGTATTGTCACCATGCTTAGAGTGTTAACTAACTTTTTAAGACAATTTTTTGTCAGATGTCATGAATTTTAAAGGTTTATACTTTAAATAGAATGTGCATCGATTTTAATCTGAAGGCATCAGTACCTAGCCCTTTTGAAGGAATTTTGTTGTAAGGAATTGGTTTTTATTACTGATGTTGATTTTAAAAGCTTCTAGACTTACGTATGCTGATTTTTTATGTAATAGACATTGAAATATGTTCCAATTTTTAAAAATATGCCCAGATTCATTGCTGCAACCGTTTTAATAAAGATGTGCAAAGCTTACCTGAACAATTTTTGCAAAGGCAAAGAACATTGTCAAACAAGAACATTGCATTTTCATAAAAGTACTTAAGGATAGTAATGACTGGATTAGGAAATGTGCAAACTTAAATGTTCTTGGGTGCAGCCAACAATGAGACCAACACTGACTTGGAACGTACTGGTAGAGAGGGATATGAAGATGAGACATTTTGCGTGGATAGGAAAGATAGCACCTTAGGCTAAACCTTGCATATTGGGAAAAAATGGCTGTTAAATTTATAAGTTGTTTGATAATTCAGACTTTGAAAGAAAAAGGTCTTCAGCTTCTGCATAATTCATCAACTTCATTAAGGCCAATATGCATTAGTCGTAAGTTATATTAAGGTAAGTAGAAGTGAATTTGAAAAATCAGTTTTTAGATACTATAGGTCCTCTTGTCTGAAGAAGAAACATTCTGCAATCGTGTATATTTGTCGGCTTACTGCACTTGTGTCTTTAATTTAAGTCAGTATGATAGTTGTGCATGTAGCTCTATATCCGTGCTGGCATGTTCTTAAATTTTGCTTCTATAGCAAGCCATACTATTTTTGGAACAGGAGCCATGTTATTCTTGTACTTAACATTCCATTATGTGAGTCAAAGTACACACTTCTTTCCTCGGCTCACATTTTGCTCAGATATGTCATACTAATGTACATATTATATCTTCTGTGTGTGTGTGTGTGCGTGCACGCGCAGTTTGTTGGGAATGTGTCAGAAACTAATTTTCTGTCATTCAGCAGAAGAGAAAGTCATACACTCACACAGACTTACATGCATGGGGAGTCAATTTGGTAATCTGACCAGAGTGTATATACAAAATAAAATTTATAAAGATTATTTACAAATGAAGTAGTGAAAGCGATTTTCTGTTTTAATCTGAGGAATGTCCAGGTTGTTTTGGAGTAATGAATGTTGAATTTTAGTCCTTTCGGCCCCATCTGGCTCATATAGGGCCAGAGCTTATCGCAGTTTCAGTAGCATGAACAGACAGTGACAGTTTTTTTATCCTTCACGTTCTGAATTGGATGCTAATCAATTGCAGAATATTTTTCCGCCAAAGCTGTACCCATTTTCACCTGGGTTGAGTTAAGCAAGAGTTAAATTGGGGTAAATTAAATTGCTTTGCTCAAGGAAAAATACATGTGCTCCCGGTGGGCTTCGAACCCGGTACAGTATATGCTGCGCAAGTGCGCGCCGTGCAAACACACACTTCGAGTAAGTGCGCGCGCACCCCTTATGATGGAAGTTTTACTATATAAATCAAACGTCTAAATGCACGCACACTTCAAACAAGTGCACGCTTGAGTCAAGCTAGCCAAGCAAAGTATTTAAGTAAGTTACTGTGTAAAAACAGCAACGGCTGTTGACCCTTGTCCGTCACTGAAAAAAAAAAGTGTAGATCTAGGCCTACTCTGTAGCATAAAAGAAAGCACACCAGGTGTGTAGATTGCACTTCTGCACCCTACTGACCTA
>JAUEKS010336984.1:0-12264 GCA_031762815.1 Tylodina fungina | reverse complement strand
CACGATTTTTTACATTTTGTTCACGCAGAAGTTTAGTTTATTTCTTTTAAACGGACGTGCCCATCTTTGATTCAAGCTAAAATGGCGCATTTGTTGACATTCCTTGAAAGTGCCCAAGTGGCTTCTCGGTTTAAGGTGATTCGGTCTGTTGTTATGTTGAAGTTCAGAGGTGGTGGAGACAAATGGATGGTCCTCACGCCACCTTAAATTAAAAAAAAAAAAAAGAAATTTGCATACAAAGCTGATGACTGACGGAAGAGTTGAGAATGTGCGCAGACGAGAGTGCCCAAGGCAGAGGGTCAAGTTCACAGGTCTTGATACAGGTCTTCTTAAGAATGTGTCTGATCGTTTGTTCGTCGACAGGTTTGAAAGAGGTGAGAGGAGTCCCAGAAAAGGATCTAAAATGAATAGTAAGTGGTATGGCATGTTTTGTGTCTAGTTTTTTGAGTACTGTTTTTACTTTTTGGATGAAGAAATCACAAAAGTTTTCGGGCATAACAGAGAGGGGTGTGGCAGGGAGACAGGGGAAGACTTAGTCTTACCCAAAGAGAGTTAGTGAGGGTGTACAGTTGGTTTGATGATTTTCAGGCAAGAATTTTGGCGTTGAAAAAAGAAACCTTAGCCTTCAATACCAACGCATTAACAGCATTCTTTGCAGTTTGAAAAATGTGTTTATGGACAGTAAGGCCGGATTCGAGCCACTGTCGCTCGGCTCTCCTGCGCTCACGCTTGGCCTCGAGCATCTCGAGCGCAGAATCCGAGAACCAAGGCGAAGCGGGGAGGCATGAGACTTTAAGTGGCCGAGGGGGTGCATGCTTATTCAAAATATTTTGTAAAATGTCATTTAGAGTCTCAGCAGTATGGTGAGGGAAGGAATCAAGACTTGCCTTTAGATTCCAACTGAAAGAGTCCATATTAATCGCCTTTAGGTTATGTGTTTGGACAAATGTAGACTTTGGAGTGGATGTTGACAGATTTAAATCTAACAGAATACTGCAGTGATCAGACAAAAGAGTTTGGTTGGTGTTAACATAAGTCACTATATTGTCATCAGTGGGGCACACAACCCAGTCCAGAATATGATAAGATAATTGCTACCTCTTTTATTTTAAACCGTGTTTTTGACATTGCCAGTCTTCTGTAGTTATCTAGGTTGCTTCGATCCTGGCTCCAAGATATTCAAAGCTGTTATTCCTTTCTATGTCTTCGCCATCGATTTTTATTAAAGCCTCTTATTCGCACTTTTGTCTATGTCCATGATTTCAGTTTTTTGTTTTCCAAATTCAGGTGCAACCCTTTTTATCACTGTTCTTTACAGTGATATTTAAATTACTACTATTGACTCCTTTTGGACTGACGGAAACACAGGAAAAGTAAGTATTGCTCACAGATCAGTCACCTTCGCTCTTTCCGGATCCACAGTCTGAACGCATCAAATAGATCGGAGTACAACAGGTGAGAAACAGAAGGCATAACCAACCTATTATATTTTGTAATGACACAAATAGTAAGTAGCAAAGGTGATGCGGTCAAATATCGAATGTTTGGCCCCAAAGAATGTCAATTATTTGCTCTTTCCTGTTTTCAATATTATAAGTGCGTCATTGTTATCGCGATACGCATTTTGTACAATAAATGATACAATTAATTTATGCTTTGGTGCAGACAATATGGCCAAGCGTAGACATTTTAATCGGGGAAGTGGAGGTCGACATGATCTTGTAAAAAGTCTCAGATGACAAAGACGATGGTGCTCGACTGTAAGAAGTGAGAGTAAATTATAATAATGATAATTGTGTTTCTTTTGCGCATTATCACCTATTAATTATGTGCTCAATTCGCATTCATGGTAAATACCTTAATAAGGAGAAGTATACATACATAAAAATCTTTCCCTTCTATCATTCTCACTGGATCAAAATAAAAGTTACATTTTCAACAACACATATGCATCTAGCACCGTCTTATAATCGTTTTTGATGGACAAAGTTAAGGATCTAGATTTCAAAAAATTTGATGAAAAGATGATGTTTTAGTTTACTTTTGACTATTTGCAAAGTTGGCTCATGTCGAATTGTATATGGAAGACTATTCCATACTAAAGGGCCAAAAAATGAAAAGAATCTTTCGCCTTAGTATTTAAGTCGCATGGGTGGAACTCTCAACAAAATTCTATCATTAGAGAATCAAAGCAATCTACATATTGTAATTGAAGGATATGGTCCTATCATATGGGACAAATACATAAATTGGTGCTGAGTTGTTAAGACATTTATAGCACAAGATGACAATTTTATACTCAATGCGCTCTCTTACTGGCAGCCAGTGCAAGTCTTTGAGGATGGGTGTCACGTGATCCTTTTTTTTTTCTTTTTGACTATTAACCTTGCAGCGCAATTTTGTACAATTTGAAGCTTTGTGATTCCCTTATTTAGGATCCCAGCCGATAGCGAATTGCAGTAGTTTAATTTGGACAAAACAAGAGATGATACCAGTCTTTGTTACATCAGATGTGAGATAATGCCGAATGGTACCGGTACCAATTTTTCGAGGTTGGAAATAAAGCTGCTTACACAGGGGACTGATGTTGGATGGCATTGTCATGTCAGAGTCAAGCCAAACTTCAAGATTTTTTAACTTTATGGCACATAGTTATAACATAAATATTCACATTTACTTGAAGAGGCATTATCTAGAAACGTTTGGGACTTCTTAATTAGCATAGTTTCAGTTTTCTCGACATACAGTTTTAGCTTGTTACTGTTTATCGATTATTTAACCTCCAGGACACAATTTTCTGTTATAAACAATAATTCAGAGATATGATCAGCTGTATCAGCTTTGTACAGTTGGCTATCATTATAAATAAGATATTTCATGTCACGGTTTTTAAAAATTTGAACAAGGGGTTGTACGTAAAGTGTAAATAACATCAGGCCAAGGACAGGCCCCTGAGGCACCCCGTTGAAGAGGGATGTCTCTACATTGAATAGCACATCTCTCACTTTGATTTCTTGCACTTCGTAACGAAGATATGACTCAAACCAAAACAGTGCAGTGCCTGTAACATCTAAAGTAATTCGAAGTCTCTGAAGTAATATGTTATGATCGATCGTGTCAAATGCAGCTGAAAGATCCAAAAGTGTGAGAACGCACACTTTTCCGGCACTTATTTCAGTCCAAGATATCACTACAGATTTTGACGGTTGCTGTCTTCAGTACTGCGGTTTACTTTATATGCCGACAGATACATTTCACTTAAATTGTTCATTGCAATGTAATCCAAAAATTGTCTCATTTGTCTCAAATTTTTCAATTCGTTTTCATCTAACCCAACCTTTTTAAGAATGGGTTTAACCATAGCTTTCTTAAAACAATTGGACACTACACCTGTTTTGAGTAAAGCATTAAAGTGACTTGCAGGATAGCATCAGTGCATTCTTTGAATAGTGCTGTGGGAGTAGGATCTAACTCACAAGATTTGGATCGACATTTGGATACACGTTCCTTAATTTCTTTTTATGCCACTTTCCTAAAATGATCAAGAGATTTACCATAAAAAGGAGAGAAGGATGTTGGTGTCGATTCCACAGAATCGAGATTATACCTTATAGTCTTGATTTTTTTTTTTTTTATGAAAAGGATTTAAATTGCTGCTTCCTAAAGGAAAAACGGAACATTTAGTAGCTGGTCAGATAAAGCAAAAGTTTACTTACATGACTTGATATTCCCAAATGTGTTAATAATAAAAAGGAACGTTTTGTTGTGGCTTTGTTTCGAACGATTTAAAAATATCTGTATCTACTGTTAAGGGTGATTTCCTCCATCGTCTTTCTGCGCGTCTACGTTCTGTCCTGGCCTCTTTGCTGGTGAGAGAGAATCAGGGTGCCACAGACCGATCAGAGAGTGTCCTCGTAGTGAGGGGTGTATGGACATCGAGTGTGTCAGAGCAGTGGCCGAAACTCTCTGCAGACTAACGAAGGCAACGTGTTTTGGATGTCATCTTTAAATGTAGGAATGTCGATTTGGTTGCTGTTTCTAGATGTTAATAATGTCTTTGTTGTGGCTATTGGTGTCGGTAAAAGTGCGGCTTTGTAGTCTAGAGATTAGACGGTCGGCTCGTAATCTTGAGGTTGTGGATTCGAATCCCGTCGGTGACGGTGCAAAGTTGAGTCCATGGGAAAGGCTCTTTACTCACATTTCCTCACCCTACTCGTGTGTACAATGAGTACCTGGCCGTTAAACAGCGTTGTCTTTGTCCGAAAAAAATGTACTTGTGCCTAACCGGCAGCTTGTCTTGTCCTTCATGTTTCAGCGTTGCTGTTGGCTTTGGGACCCCTGTAAAGCGCTTTGAGCCCGATTAGTGGATAATGCGCTACATAAAATCTCATTTGTTTTCAAAGTTTGAAACTATATATGCAAAGTCTAGGACAATCAAACAAATTTCCAGATTTAGTGATTACGAACACTGGAACAAGAAAGACTTTCGATTATTACTCATATCAAGAAACTGAAGATGTAGACTACCAGTTTATAGTTTTATTTTGTTTTAGTTTATTATTTTAACGATTGACAATTATAATTAATCTAGAAAGGGAGAGATGGAATAATCTCAGGGAACTAATCCATGTAATCATTGCCACTGTTGTTATTATTATTACAAGCTTGTTTGCCCGTTCAACGAACGTGGGAAAATGTGTTTGCTACAGAAGACATAGGGACCTTTGAATCCAGGACTTCGGGATATGATACACAACGTTGCTGGTTGGTATGGCCTTTTACGGCTAAAATGAAGGCGTTGTCTTTGGCCGTTCGTGAGAGGGCAACGTGCAGCATACCATGGCTAAAGGCTGGAGTCCTTAAGTCTATGTCTACCACCTTCAATGTCTGACCTTGGGCTTTATTTATAGTAAGTGCAAAGCAAGGACGACTGGGACATTGTTTTCTACTACGTAAAAGGCAGGGACATTTCAGATGGTTGAAGCACTATTTTTTAAAATTAGGTGCTCTTCGTTTTGATAGGGACCCGATCTAGATATTAGATTCTAGATCTAGATCATGATAGGCTGTAGGCTCTATTAGACAAAATGTAGTTTCTTTAGACATCTAGATCTAATCTAGACTCTAGATCCGTGTGGTCTTTTCTGAAAGCTCTTATCAGTATAAATCTATGCACAATGGTTTTAAATTGTCACAGTTCTCTTGAAAATACTCCGCTTTTACCATTCAAATAAGTAATCGGTTATTGTCAACCGGATGTTATTGTCACTACCGCCAGCATAAAAATGAATTTCCTTTAATCTCATGTTTAAAAAGTGAGTTAGTGGATAAAGAAGCGGCCGAGTTTTGTTTTATTTTTTATCAGAAAGAAATGAAAAAAACGGCGCCGTCAGAAGATCTTTGTTGTGCATGATTGTCAAAATGTTCTGATCACCCAATAGTCGGATGTCACTAGTATACCATAATTTCCTGGTGACTCTCTACTTTTCATTCTATATACATGTTCAGTATCTTTTTCAGTGAATGGGGATACTTCTTCTTTTTCGGAGTTTTTTTTAATTAATGCTTTTGGTTGGCCCGTAGTCTTCTTATACAACTTTCTGTGGAATTTTGCGCAAGCAGTATAAGTGGTTACCTAGTCAGTTTTTTAAAATATACTTGAAGTCTTTATAGTGTTGTTTTGCTTGAATATTTCTTTGGGCCCTTTACACTTCCCAATAACTTATATGATCAATCCTTTCCTTTACTTCCTCTCAGTCTCTTCTCAGTTTCTGTACTTCAGGGGGTCTCTGTGGTGTAGTGGTTAAGACACTAGCCACAGGGAAACACAATTCATTAGGAGTCTCCAACCACACCATGGACTCAATTCTATTGATTGTGTTTTCAGTGTGCTTTGAGAGTTGAAGACACATTCTGTCACTTAAATAATCTATTTGTGTTACCAGTGACATGACACTTTAACTCAAACCAAATCAAACACTAGCCTCAGAAGATGAAGGCCGCGGGTTCGAGCCCAGGTTCATCCAAGATTTTTTTTCAGAGTTTTCTCTGACCCTGGCTCATGTGGAGTCACCTTGTCCTATCGGAGACGGACGTTTAAAATGTAAGTCTCACCTCTTGTATAACCTTAAATATGTTGAAAGGGGTGTAAAACTCAAGTCAAAGTCAAAGTCATTTTATTCAGCTTATTGTATTTTCTCCATCTCTTTCTCTGCTGTGCTTATTTTTGTGCATAGCTTTCCTTTTGTGATCTATTTCTTTGATCAATGTTCCTTCCTGGATATTTTATATTGGATCTTTTTATCTATCGTATCTGTATTTTCTCAGCCTCTTCAACAGTGGTGGTATTCATTGTCTCTACTGAAGGCTCCTCTTCTGTGAGAGATTCAGATCTGTTCTGGAGATCAATTTTGAATTTTGTTTTATTTGCTCAAGTATGCAAGGGGATAGGAAATGAAGAACTGTTAGAGTTGTTGAATCTTATGTTGTCTATCTCCTTATATGACACACTGATGATCGGAAACTGGTGGTCATCATAACTCATCAACCAACAACACAACCAAACCACTTTACTCTATATTACATGTGCATAATCAATATTTAATTTGATAAAAAGAGCTATGCTATATATTTTAAAATATATAGAAATAGAAACCTGTTCAAACACTGTCTTCAGTACTTGCCCATCGATTGTATTTTGTTTTTTTACATTTTTAGTAACATATCGGTTTTCATATCATGATGTTTGTATGAATAAAATATATCTTCTGTTGATAATAATCAAGTCATAAATAATTATTTTATGATTAGTTTTATGAGTGTATGGTACCTGCCATGATCAGCTCATATTTCATAAAATGGAATTTATATGGCCATATATTTGTCATGTGTGGTTACAGTCATACCATGCATGGGTGACTAGTTATAATTTAAAGGAGGGAAAATATATTGTTCACGGCTTCATCAGAGTGTAAGATCATTGACTATGCATGAGAGAAGAAGATAAGAACATGATCCTGAATGTATCGTTTACACAGGAAAACTGTCCATAGAAATGGACTTTTAGCTTGTGATATGATCATGTGGAGTGGAATACGAGGATGGAAATATATGATATGAATAGCTATGGAGGCATAAGGACAGTAGAGTAGGTCATTTAAATGGTAGAAATGGTTACATCAACCATGCAAATATATGATATGAATAGCTATGGAGGCATAAGGACAATAGAGTAGGTCATTTCAATGGTAGAAATGGTTACATCGACCAGTTATTGATGACACCTGATCTTGACTTTTCAAGTTGTTAGTGGAGGAACTTAGAAAAAGAAGAAATAGAGGTTTTCTAATGTTAATAATATCTCAGATATGGCGTTACATCTGGGATACAATGTTAACATAAACTGCAAGGAAGTATGTATAGTGTATGCTGAAAGACGAGATGTATTAGAATAAAGAAAGAAACATGGTTCTGGAATGAAGAGATTAACAAAGTAGTAGCTACCCGAAACAACAAATTTGCACTGTATGGTTCAAATCCAAAAGTACAGAGGCCAAAAAAGAAAAGAAATTTGAATCATGTAGTAAAGCTTAAAGAAAATCTAAGAACGTGGTCGGATGTGCACAGAAATTAAAAACGAAGGAACTTGGGTAGAAGATAATGTATATATGTTCTATTTTAGCAAAACTAATGAGAAATTTGTTGGTTTGCATTTCCTATAATATAATATATGAGGTGGCTAAGGAAGCAGTAGATAAGGGGTAGATATATCAGTGCTTCCATTTGTCCGCATTTAGGCGGATTTCCCGCACTTTTAAAAAATCCGCATTTGAAAAAAAAAATCCCCATTGTGGCGGGGGGGAAATCCGTATCGCGGCGGAAAAAAGAAATCCGCACCACGGTAAGATCGGAGGGTTTTTTTGTTGGGAGCATCGAACTTCTTCCAGCCACCGCAAACTTTCCTCCCGATTTTGTTAACATGTTCGTTCGTCTGCCATTATTATATCCGTCATTTCCTCTTTCTCCGACTTGTAACATTTGATTAGGTTGAGAGTTGCGCCCCTTTTTATTTACCTCGCGAAATCGCGGTCTCTGCCATTTTGAGCCATTTCTATTAATTAAAAATTAGTAAAAGTGAAATATGTGCTTGTTTATTGTCAAACAATCAAATAGTAAAGTGATTTATTGTAATTGTGATTTACAATTCCATGAGTTTATTAGTTTCTTACTACTAGTCTTTTAGGTACATAAAATTAGGGAATATAAAAATTTGTTATAAAACAATTTGAAAAAAAGAAACTCACCTCAGCAAACAATCATCTCTATAATTTCTCTGCATCATTAGGTCAATTGGTTTTACATTTTGCCTCTTAAAAGCAGTAGATCGGGTGTCACAATTAAAGAATAGATTTTGCTGTAAAATGCTCTGAAATTGCCTCATTTTGATGCTAAATTTTTTAAATTTTCCTGGGGGACATGCTCCCGATCACCCCTAGATTTGCTTCCGCCTTCGGCGGTTGCGCTCATGCCGTTGGCACTCGTTGACATATCTCCTCGAAAACATCCTCCCTTTTCATCTTTTCCCAATGGAAGCACTGATATATAAACTTGAGGAGTGTGAGTGTGGAGGTTCCATTCTGTAGGAGTGAGGTCCTGGTATGTATATATATTGCATAACGACAGTGCAATACATCAATATTTACCACCTCAAAATTGATGGCAATGGTGTTCAACGCAGTATATCGGGTACGGTTAGGCTGTCTGTAGACAGAACTCGACATGTGACCAAATAAGGCTAAAGAAGCAAAGGGTTACCTCCCTCTTAGGAGGTGTTATTCACCCACATGACACCATTGGATTTCGTCACGACTGATTGCCAATTTCCATTCTCTTTTGACTAGTCCATCTGTATCATCCGTAATCCTCAAGTTATTCACCACTTCTCACTAGTCCAGCTTCACTATCCATGGCTTTCTAGTAAGTACAGCATCATGCTCTTTCTTTGGCCACTGGACTGTCTGCTGCCAGACCTGGTGGCTCTCATTCATTGTCTGCCTATTCACTCCTGAATCGATCAAGGATCCTGTCCCACCCCATTCATTTCACTGCTCTACCTAGCCCAGTGAAGTGAGTCAAGCAGAACAAAGGAAAGATTTTGTTTTTGTTTTTCAGTTCAATCCCTTACATGTTCTTCAGATTTCCTTATTTACTCACTACTGCACATCTTCAAAATACATTCTGTTGTGTATACTTCAAACAAGCATGGGGGTCTCTGTGGTGTAGTGGTAAGACACTCGTCTCAGGAGACGAAGGTCACGGGTTCGAGGCCAGGTTCACCCAAGATTTTTTTCAGTTTTCTCTAGCCCACGGCTCATGAAGGGTCGCCTTGTCCTATCGGAGATGGATGTTTAAAATGTAGGTCCCACCTCTGATATAACCTTAAATGTGTTGAAAAGGGGTGTAAAACTGAAATCATTCATTCAGTCATACAGAACAACCATGAATGTACTCACCAAAGAATGTACACATTAAAAATAGTAAGTACATGTACAGTGCAATCCACTTATATCGACAAGACATATTTTGACATACCGCATATTTCGACGATGCATCAAGTATCAAGATTCCTGTTTTTCCTTACAATTTTTCCATTAGTCCTGATGCCTAGACCCTGCCAGAGGTGGGCTATAAACTAGAAGGCCCTGTAAGTTATGTACGTTAAGAGAAAACTTGGCAGTGGTAAAATCGAAAGAGTAAACATAAGCTGCTGCCCGGGCAAAATTTTAAAAAATTCTTAACTTCTGTCCATTATTTCCTTCTTCCGCTAAGTCGGTTCACTCAATCATGAGGTCTTATCTTATCTTATCTTATTATATTATCTTATATTATCTTATCTTATCTTCTTACCTTACCCCTTGTTGACCCTTGCTCAGTCACTGAAATGTGCACATAAAGAGGAAGTTGATGTTAGGAAAGACACCCAGCCGTAAAAGCAAAGTGCCAAAACTTGAGCGAATGAACTTACCCTTAGGGAGACGAGGAGGGGAAGGAGGAGCAGGAGGAGGAGAGGTGGTGTTAGGAGTCATAGTAGTAGTGGTAGTAGCAGCAGCAGCAACAGCATTGGGGTATCGACAGCAGCAGCAGTGGTGGCATAAGCGGTGGCAGCAGCAGGCCATAAATAGATGCACTGGTACCATTTTGTTTTGTAAAGAAATCTTATCCTTCAAAGACTATTCCAGGGATTTTGACAAACTGAAACTGGGAACTCTTCTGAGTTTGAATTTGGGATTTTGAAGTAGGCCTACCCAATATAAAATTGTTTAGAAACTTATACTGGGCCTGAACAGTATGGATACATGTTTACACGTCATAATGGCATACTCTCTGGTAACATGCATTGAATCTGTTGTTTCAGTGAAACATTTGCTGACTTAGTTTGTGAGAAGTCTCTGGTGGCCCATGTGCAGCTCAGGTATGTCAGATCAAACTTCAAAGACAAAGATTTTTACCTTTAGATCCATGCTTTTACATCATTCACTCCATCAGGAATTGAATTGAGTTCTCTCTGTTCTGTTTCTTATTAATATGTGTTTTGCATTTCTTAAAATATCACTCCTAATAGCTTGTTCTCATGACTGACATTGCCAGAAGTTCAAGTCTATAAACTATAAAGAATATGGTGAATTCTTAATCTTTTTGTGGTAATCCTCATCCTCATTATTATCATCATCATCCTCATTATCATCATCATCATCATCATCATCATCATCATCATCATCATCATCATCATCATCATCATCATTAACATCCTCATCATCATCATCATCATCATCATCATCATCATCATCATCATCATCATCATCATCATCATCATTGTAATTATTATCGGTATCATTTTTATGTTTCGTCATCAAATGCAAATTGGACTCCAAAAGGGATGTGGCTTTCACACGCAGCACATTCGCTTTTCCTGTTGCGTGGTTTCCGAAGTCTAATTTATTAACTTATTGAGTCATTCCCATTTCTCCTTTAGCCACAACGAACTTGTCACTCATGAAGCCCAGTGGATTGTGTGGGCTGCTGTTGCTATTTGTCGCTGTGCTGAGCAAAGGTAAGTTATTTTTTTCTTCAGCCTACACAACCGGTCTTGTTTTTAATTCCATCAATCTTTTAGTATGGCAGTAACAATACTATTTTAATAATACTTGCAGGATTTTCAGTAAGACGAGCACCTGTCAAAATATATTTGGAACACTATATATATATATAACGCTTTTCTATTTCTTCAGCTGCTGGCTCATCCGATAAGTTGATGGTGTGCTACTATGTGGCCACACCCTATTTCCCACCATCGAAAGTTCCTGCCGACATCTGTACCCATGTCTTACTCTCTGGCTCTGGCATCGTGACGCCTTCTGGGATACAGGCCCACTCCCCTGGGGATATCCAAGTCTATAAGTATGGACAGGCCTGTCTGTTAGCCTCTCTGTGGGAATTTACCTAACCAATAGTGGCATGAAAGGTCTGATAGGAGCTGAGTGAGAGCACAACTTAGACATTATGCTCTCGTGAACGTCTGAGATAACACACTGCCCGTGTCTATGAAGGGCGTTGACGTTCTAGACAAGAAGAAACAACACCGAAGCTAGCAGAAGAACGTTTGAATAATTGGATTAATTTAATTTGGTGACTGTCATTTCGCCATAAACGTTATGAACATTCTAACATGAAGCAAAGAGTTTAAATCATGATACCATAGACTAAACAAGGAGCGTGTAGAAATCTAGACAACACTTCAAGCTAAAACCGTACTAAACAAATCAAACAAAGAGATTAATGAACATAAATAAATCCTAACCGTACTAAACAAATCAAACAAAGAGATTAATGAACATAAATAAATCCTATATCAGTGACCTGACCTCGATCACGGTTATCAAATAAAAAATTGACCTCATTCAAAATGTATAATCTCTTTATCCTTTTGAATTCGAGTGTTTAATTAATTCTCACCCCTTCCCATTGTATGTTATTGGATACAAAATCTTCAAGAGTTTCTCCCTTTCATTTTACAGCGTAGATTAAAAATTGTAATGCATTACCTACCCCTCTCTCTTTGTTTCCAATACACGCACAAACTTTCTATCTCCTCCTCTCTATTTCTCCCCCCCTCTCTCTCTCTCTCTCCCTCTCTCTCTCTCTCTCTCTCTCTCTCTCTCTCTATCTCTCTCTCTCTCTCTCTCTCTCTCTCTCTCTCTCTCTCTC
>JAUEKS010336983.1:0-18864 GCA_031762815.1 Tylodina fungina | reverse complement strand
AGAGAGAGAGAGAGAGAGAGAGAGAGAGAGAGAGAGAGAGAGAGAGAGAGAGAGAGAGAGAGAGAGAGACCGAGAGACCGAGAGACTGGGAGACAGAGACAGAGAGCGGACAAAAAATCTAGATCCAGATCAGTAGTAGATCTAGCAGTAGACTCTAGATATCTAGATTTAAATCTAATCTCTGACTCTGAGACTGATTTCTATCTCGATCTATCTATAAAACTAGATTCCAGATCTCACCATGATATAACTGCGACTGGTAGACTACAGACAATGGAGCCCTAGATCTAGAATAGATGATACTAGAGATATCTAGATCTCTATTTAGAACTAATAATATTCTCTAGATTACATCTCTACTAGATTTAAGACAGATCAAGATCTGGATATCTAGATCTATCTAGATTAGATCTAGATCTAATCTCTAGTTTAGAATACAGCCTCCTATCAGAGAGTATCAGATCAAGTAAAGACTAGATACTAGATCTATAAATTGCTCAAGATTTAGATCAAAATCGATCAAGGTCGATAAAAGTTACCCATGCGAGTATGTTACTAATCGCCTCTTAAATGATCGATACTTTATCATACTCATGATAATAGTAGCTTACATGCTGGCCGTAAGTGGGTATTCGGTATCAATATCATCGAAATCTATGCGTATCTGGTATTCGCCTCCTAAAATACTTTGCTTCTGTATTCGCCATCAAAAAAATAATTAACGTCTTTTCAACAATTAAAAACTGGGCTCGCTGGCGGGACATACGGCCGATGAGCCGGAGGGAGGGACAAATGGCGTATTGGCGGGACTGTCCCGTCCAAAGTGGGACACTTGGCAGCTCTGAAAGGGGTACAATCCTCTTTTCTTTTTCTTCAACCACCCAGACTGTCGAATGCCTTGGGGACTTCTAAGATTGAGTTCGCCATTACTATTCTTTCTCTTAATAAATCAATCTCTACGGAGATGGAAAACTTCAATGAGATCAGATATTTTTGCTTTGATTTGTACTCACACAGACCTTCATATGTCCGCACATCTTACTCATCACTGCATGAACCAATGAGGTCAAATGGATTAACCGACTTAGCCATCTTCCCATCAAAAATAATGTCCATGATATATTCATATTTATAAATCAATAGACAAGTTTAGCAATTGAATGAAACATACCAGCACTCAAGATATTCTGGCCATCTTGGCCGTAGAAACGGATATGTGTAGGGGGAGCGCTGTGACCATCTCGTAACCTCAATAAACGGGCACCTCCATCAGGCAAGTCAAATATCCACACCTGGCATATGGGACATATAAAATATGAATTATGAATGGAGATGTGTATAGTCAACTTTACAAAATGTCTTGATGGTCTCTACAGTCAATTAATCAGAATTTCATATCCATTTTCCCAGACTTTCAAGGTTTAGTCCAAGATGTCATCTATTATTATCCACAGCGTCCTCCATACTTAAACCTCTCAACTTCATATCCCACCACCCTAGCAATCTGTTCCAAGTCAGCTTTACTCTACCTCTTGGCCTTGTCTCCAGAACTACCAAGTTCTCACATTTCCTAATCCAATCATCCGTATCCTGACTAAGTACATGTTCCAACCTTTATAACCTTGAGTGATAGACTACTTCACCTATGACACCAAATTCCCAGGAAATGAAATCCCCTCAGCGCCCAGACAGTGCCATCACAGTTATCCACTAATTTGTGTACCAAAGTTAGAAGAGGTAAAGTATAGCATTTAGATAAGGACCGTCCTCACAGCACAGGTACTGCTGCATACTTTTTCACAAGCTAATGGTGACAGTGAGTCGGATGGAGGTGGTGGTTGAACAATGTTCCCTTTGAGAACACTTTGATGATTGCAAACACACAATTTCATACCTTCAACGAATTGTCCGCAGCAGACGTGACCATCAGTGGTTCTGAAGGAAGACATGTCAAACCTGTCACCGATGAATAATGTGCCTCCTTCATGTAGCTGTGCAGCTTACGATTCTCCAAATCCCATAATGCAATGTGTCCTGCTGAACTTCCTGTTACCATCATTGGATGCCCGTCTGCAGGAAGTTGAGAGATATGTGGTTACTAATGCATGCTGTGACATGTTTGTCTGTGGTGGCTAACTTTAAAAAAATCTTGTCTAAATGTGTTATGTCTGTAGGCATAGTTTTATGAGAACACCAAATCATGCTTCTTAGTAAGAAGCCATAAATCATTCAACACACCCACCTGTTATGGAGACAACTAGGGCCGACCGACGTAACTACGAAAATAACCATCTCGCCATTATTGATATGATATTTTTCCACACTTGTGTGTGTCTTTTTATAATGTTGCTTCCATCTCATAAATTAGATATATTAGACCCATATCTGGGATATACAACATTGGTGTTTGTTCTCATATTCTGTGAATTCGGTGTTTCTTACAATAGTATCTTGTAGTCCTAGATCACTGTGAACTCAGTAGCCATAAATATCAAGTTTTTTTTCCTAGGCAATTTATTTATTAGCTAATTACTAGACCCTTAAGCAATAGATAATTCCAATTTTCATATACAATTAATCAGAGATACTTGCTCTTCTCTTTGTGTAAAGCATGTATTCAAATGTATTGTGGTTGAAATGGTATTGCAACTTGAAACTGATAGCAAGGAGTTGTGTTGCAGCAGTGTTAGGTGATAAATAAATGCACTGTCGTATGGATTAAACATTACAGAAAGTGCATCATGATAGAACACAAACAGGAGACACCCATCAGGTCTAGATCAAGTAGTTAACTAGCTCTGTTGGGTTTGTGGCAGAAAAAAACGTTTCGGGTATGGCAAAGGAACAACCACAAAAGAAACCACTCTTCAACTCATTCAATTAAACTTTCAGTCAGATTCTGTGGGGTTTTTCTCACATAAGAGGCCCAACTGTCCTTATTCTATTTCTTTATCAAAACTTAAATAAAAATATCACGCTACACAGACACCATTTAAAAAAATAAGAATATGAAAATAGCAGTTGCTACAACTCCAGGGCGTTAGTATTAACATCCAATTGTTGTGTCAAGTAAACAAAAATCCATACAAAATGCAGGTGAAGGCCAGGATATTTTAAATATATATCTTAAAGTGTTTGTTCTGACACTGTTTAATTTGCAATGCAAATATGGCAAAGCCAAAATGTATTCTTATTTTAAAAGCATGCCAAAACATACAACTGGTGAGATGAATTTTCTATGGTTAGACAGGATCTTGAAATGTCTGACATAACATTACTTTCTTGGTTTACAGACACCACTCAAGTATATATGCATTGAGAGAGAAAAAAATCAACAAAGGCCTAAAGATCAAACAGCAGATGGGGAGGAAGAAAAGAATTCTAACAATTGCTTTTCCTCGTCTGGATAAAATCCAAAGCAATACTAGACATGCATACCTGTACGAAATCCAATGCTGGTAACAGGGCCATAGTCTTGTTTGAACTTGACTACTGTCTTGTCGACCGCTAGGTTGTGAAGTATCACATGACCATCTGACAGACCAATGGCCACGACATCTACGGCTGTGGACTTTGTGAGATGCAGAGACAGTGAAATGGATGAATGATACTTCAAATCTTTGACTAAACAAAAATCTAGGGTTAGTGTAAATCCCAGCCCAAGAACAAGTTTTTGATACGATATATGTTTTAACAACTTAAAACAAAACATTGACGGAAACAAAGAGTTCAAATATTTTTAATTCTCAAATCTTCTTAAATCTTCTCAACGACAAGGAAAATATAAGGTAAAATTTGTGATGTTTCAAATTTGGATAAACCACATTGAAACAAAACTTGCTTAGTAAGTGATTTCTGAGCTAGACATACCAGCTGTATAGCGACATCAGGACCTACCTGCTGTATAGTGACAACTGCACTGTCCCACCCTGAAAATGAGTACACGAGAAGATTGGTTCGGATATTCCACAGTTGAAGAGTTCCTTGTCGACTGCCAAGCAATACTTTGTTGACATAGGTAGTTGGATGAGCAATGGCAGTAACATCAAATGCTGAAGGGTCAAATTTTGATTGAAGATATGGCTCTGAAATCATACAAGAAATTGAAACTCACTTTTCTTTGGAAAACTCAATCACAAAATAAAGTCGAATGAATTACTGAGAGTGGCCTGAGACACACCAATTTCTCTCGGGCTCAAACTGAAACCTGCTAATGGCTGAAGTCACCTACAAAAGATCTGACAGATACCGGCTTCGCGTACAATATCGCCATTCTGAGACAATGAAACTGATTTAACGGATACTGACTTCGCAGACAATATCGCACTATTCTCAGACAATGAAACTGATTTAACGGATACTGACTTCGCAGACAAAAACTTCGCAGACAATATCGCACTATTCTCAGACAATGAAACTGATTTAACGGATACTGACTTCGCAGACAATATCGCACTATTCTCAGACAATGAAACAGATCTGACGGATACTAACTTCGCAGACAATATCGCTCTATTCTCAGACAATGAAACAGATCTGACGGATACTGACTTCGCAGACAATATCGCTCTATTCTCAGACAATGAAATAGATGTGGAAAAACTTCTTGCAACCCCGGATGCAGCAATAGCCAGCCAGGCTCCAAACCAAGGAATTTGAGGTCCCCCCCCCCCCCCACCCCACACACACACACACACAGTACTCACACACTGACACAAATGGGACGGGCTAGAATGAAAACTTTGTTTATTAAAACGACAAATAGCATGAACTAATATAATACAATCAGCATTCAGGTTCATTTATAAAAGCCCTCAACAAGAAAAACTGAAAATAGCAGACAGACATTTTCTTAAGGACCAATGCCCTTCTTCAAAATTTTACTAAAGAAAAATGGTAGGCCTATTGTACAAAATAAAATGACTTTGCAGAAGAACTGTTAAGCTAAAACCAAAATTCACTATAAAAAGCATGATGAAAAGGCCTAATTCTGTCCGAACAAAGCAAGACATTTAATAAAAATTGTTGCCATTTTACTTTCCAACGAAGACTTTAAAACTGTGTACGGGTTTTATTTGAATGTAGGAACAGCAGCAAACAGAAAATATCAGGGGATTAGTCAAGTTTTGTGCATGCTGAACTTTGAATTGTTAATTAGCTGTTTGTTACTTTGATTCCTGACTTATCAAGAAAATAAGACCAGTACACTAATTTTCTTTCATTTTTCCTAACATTACTAGATTTTCTTTCTTTTGTCATGTGTAAAGCGATTAGTGAAGTCCACTGGTCCCAAGCAATGCTTAAATGCTTGTAAAATCTGTATCATCCATGCCATCTTCATCTAATGAGTACATTGTCGGGGTCCTGAAGAAGGACGGTTTTGTTCCTTTCAGGGACTGGAAGAGATCCTTGGCTAAGGCATGCTCTTCCATGTCATCATCCGAATCTGCCTGTCTCTCTTCTTCTGACTTATTCAGGTCAGAGTAATTTTGACTGGGTGTACTGGGCTGGGACTCAGCAGTCTTCCTCTACGCTTTTTCCCATGCTCTGCCTTTCTGTAAGTATTCACCCTAGTTCTAAAAAAAACCCTGTTAAAATAGGTTTCACGTTTTACAAGTCTGATGCGACCCAACAGTTTTAGGTTTCTTTTTGGGTGGCTGAGCCATGGTCACGATGAAAGGTCCAACATGGGTAGATCTAATCTAGAATCCGATTGTCCTAAAAGCAACACCACCACAATTCTAAAAACTAAAGATAATCACTGATACTTTAATCTATATCTGGATATCTAGACCTGGATCTAGACGGGAAGCTCGGTTGCGAAGCCTGTGCAGATTGAATGATGTCATTTAAGGAACAAAATGTATTTTTATTACAAACCTACCTTTTTGAAAGACAGACAAAGGGTGGGTGTGGGGGTTAAGGGGCATTTCCTATAAAGTTTAAGATCGACATCCGGGCCATTTACGACTCAAACTGAACTCGCCCGACGTCATTTCAAGGCGCTCGAGGCGACCAGCATTTTGCACCCCTGATAGCAAGTTTGAAAATAAGTTCAGCTAAAACAAAGAGCTTAAAAATCTGGACAGTGTAGGTTTAAGAAATCGACACGAAGAATGCTTCAATGAATTTCTGTACCTTAGCTCCTGAATAGAGAACACAGTAACGAATGTGTCCAAGAGGAACGCTAAGACATGGGCTACTTAAACACAATTCCGTAAGAATTGGATATCAAATCTAGAAATGCAGCTCTATTTACACTGCTTTTGTGCAGCAGTCGAGAACATTCTTTATATGGATGTTAGATGTGAAATTCTTCTTCTTCTACTTTCAATTCTTCTCTTTATCCAAGATTGTTGAGGGACAGCACCGGTCTTCATGAATCATATGCTGACGACGATGAATGATCAGAGACATGGCCAAACTTCATCAAACTTCACTCATGATTGTGAAGCTATGTCCATGACACACTAGCTGTATCACCACATAATTCGCACAGGCACACATACAGGTTAAGGTTAACAGTATGCCCAAGAAATGCTGTGTTATGGTACTGTTTAAACACACAACATGCTTATGACCGTGTTAAGGGAAACTAAGTCAAAATAATACTCAAAGGTTACCGCTATTCATAATGACTGAAAGCCTACTTTTCAATCCGCTTTAGTATCTATAAATGCAAAAGGTGGGATAGCATTTTCCTATTTTTACTACTCATAGTCTGCGTGGGAAAAATAGTCACATTAGCACTGACTATTTTGAATGAAAAGTAAGTTTCTTCTTGTGCAAAGCCAATTCCGAGTCAACTACACACAAACACACAAAGGCACACTATATCACTATATAAAGTATAATAAAGACACACTGTATGCAAACCGGCACAAGGACACACGCTGAATGCGAACTGACTCACCCTGAGACTTAATGTCCCACACAATCATCACGCCATCGGCATCCACAGAGATCAGATGATGACCAAATGGCAGTAACAGAATGACTTCTGCATTGTGGCCAATATATTTTTTTTCAATCTGAGCAAAATAAAAATTCAGGGATAAAAAACAGACAGTAAAGTTAAAGATGAATTCTCACATCTTCTTACTACTAACACTTAGTAAAATAGGGTTTTATACTAAAACTAGTACTTCTTATGCAATAGACCTCACCTACCACAAACATGTATAATTAATATGTAACCTTTGCCATCACGAGCAACCTCGAAGTCCCCGACCTGAAGCCTTCTTTATTTTTAATATTCCAACACCGGTTTGAAAAAATTAGAAAATTCAAGGTACCCTGAATAGCATCGCTTAAGTCCAAGCCAAACAGAAAAGAAAAAAAATTGTTTGGACTCCTCATCTTTCACAAGCCTCTTACAATAACACCTCACACATGGCAGCAAGCAATGACACCAACCCCTGCGCGCACGCACAGACACACAGACACACACACACGCACACGCGCACACACACACACACACACACCACAAAGTCATACGATAATGAGGCCTAGAGATCTAGTCATATGGAATCTAGCCTACCCACCATAAACCCTGCATGTAAGCGTCATGCCTGTCAATCGGGAGGTCATATGGGTTCGGATTTTCCACAGGGCAAGATTTTTTTTTAAATGAACCCAAAGCTCTAGTGGTTCTTCAGTGGTCTGACACCACCCCCACTCCCTTTAAAAATGTCCAGTCTTATCAGAGAGGTACAAAAAAACAGGACATCCGGTGACCCCCAAACAGAAGCTTATGGATATGATGGGTGGTCTAAAATAAACTATTACCATCACCCTAGGCCTAGATCTTATTTGACATAGATCACATAAAAGTTTACATGTCTCCCTCTCTCCAAAATTTGCTCATCTTCTCAGAAACTCATTAGATCCCCCTATGGTTCGACATTAAACTATGGTGGTCAAACAAAAACAGACATCTGTCTCTCTAAACCTAAAACTGCTTGAAGAATTTCAGTAAAAAAAAAATTCACACAAAGCTGTCGTGTCAGGAATGTGACCTTCAGAAATCCAATAAACAATTGTTTACTCTTGGTTAGCAGGTTCTACTGTAAGAAATGGCCACGCAAATTATATTATGATAATCAACTTTTGTTCTGGTGTACGGGTGGCGTCTCCTGTCTTGAGAAGTCATCAATTTCTTTTACTTTTCTATTACAATCTACACAATTATTCCGTATTAAAGTAGGTCTTCCTCTTGGTCTCTTCTTCAACCTCTATGCTCGTAAAGTAACAATATTCATAGAAAGTCCATTGTCAGCTCTTTTGGGGAAATACACGAGTTAAGCCTAAAAGTCAAAGATCAGCCTCAACTCAATATTTGTTTTAAGTGGACATGTGGCCTCATTTAGCATTTAACAAAATATTAAAAAACTTCCTACCTCTCTAAAAATAAAATAATGAACTGGTTTCTTCACCAGCATTCAATTTAAGAAAGAAATAACAAATCAACTGCGGTGCATAATCTACACAGAGTCTATTTATTGTGTGTGTATGTCTGTGCGCGCGCGCGCGCGTGTGTGTGTGTGTGTGTGTGCGTGCATGCGTGCGCGCCCGTGTGTGTGTGTGTGTGTTCTATAAAATATTATTTAAAAATTCCATTGCATACCTTTTTATTTCTGACAACTCCATAAATTTCATTAGCTGCAGCAGTGAAAACGTAAAGAAAATCCACGGCAAGTACATTGATGTCTTTTGGATGAACATCACCTATAAAATTGAGATTTGAAATAAACAAAATGATTCAGACCTAAGACACTAATGCTTTTTTAAACAAAGAATAAACAAGAGTGGAAGTTGAAAATGATGCCAACCACTGAACTTTAACGTGACACGACCGAAAGTGTCAAGCATTTGACATTTTCTGCTAAATTTAATGTATTTGTATATTAATTACACAATAATAATGATAAACTAACCTTTAACGTCTTGTATCCTTGTGATTATAGATTCAGTTCTTTTGATTATGTCATGAAGATGAAGTATCATCCATGAAGTAAAGAAGCTATGATTGACAAAACTCACAACTACACATGCTTACAAGTAATATAAAACTTACTAGATGTCTTATGCTTTTGATTTTTCTTGCGTAAAAATATTAAATCCGCACACCTAAGCTCAAATGCAGATTGGCGAAAAACTTCCAGCCCTGAATAAAACAAAAATTGAATACAAGCACACAATAAATGCAACAAAAAACAAGCCTCTAATTTAAAGTTAGATACGAAAGTACTTAAAAATTACTTACTGACAGCAACTATCCCAAGCTTGTTTATCTGAAAATAAACAAGCAACTGTGAGTTCAAAATGTTACTTGTTTTATTATATAAGGTTGTTTATATGGGGTCTCTGTGGTATAGTGGTAAGACGCTCGCCTCAGAAGATGAAGGTCGTGGGTTCGAGCCCAGGTTCACCCAAGATTTTTTTCAGTTTTCTGTGGCCCATGGCTCATGTGGAGTCGCCATGTCCTATCGGGGACATTTAAAACGTAGGTCCCACCACTGATATAACCTTGATTGTGTCGAAAAGGGGTGTAAAACTAAAGTCATTCATTCATTCAAGATTGTTTATATATTTTATTAGGAAGTCAGTGAAATTGCTTCAGTTAGTTGATCTAGATCAAAATGCATTTGGCATCTGCTGCTCACAATTTTCCTTTTCCTTAAATAATGAATATGACATATTCTCAGAAACAACCTTTATTAAGAAGATGCTTAGAGGATAAAACAACACTAACTTTATGTCTTTATTAACCTGACTTACATTATAAACATGAAAAGCCTGACCAACACACGTGATGACATAATTGTCTTTATGCCGCTTGTGGTATCTCGTGACAAGTGGAATATGGTTGCTGACAAAACCAAGAGCTCTGTATCCTGCAAATATTTTGCTTGGGGCAGTGGCCATGGTATCTGGAGAATATTTTTGTTTAATGAACAAAACCATTATGGAACATGAGTGAGCAAACAAAGTAAATTCTTACGATCCATTTCTGCTACAGAAAATTTCTAGACATAGAACGTCTCACTAAACTCTTTTGGGCTCTTAATAATTTCTAAACCAAAACGTGTTTAGATCCATACAGATTCTTTACCTAGACATGTTTAGTCAAGCACTACGCTTCTCCGACACTTTTGACCAATACAAGATAGTTTTTTTGAAAACACACTGGCAAAGAATGTCACATCTTACATGTGGTATAACAGGGCCTGGAGGAAGTATCATGCAATATCACCATCCAATCCCTACCGTTACGGCCTACACATACATCAGGTAAATTAAGCTGGTAAGCCACCGTGTATGCACATATATTACAGTGGTCACCGCCTAATAACCCGTCGTATTTATCCCGCAAATTTAATGAAACTGATTTTTTACTATGAATTCGCCCCTTTTATGACCCGATTCTTTAAGTTAGACCTTGTCTTATGACCCACAGATTTCAATAGAGTAGGAGCACAATCAATGCAAAAAATGCCCCGACAGACTTTCTCACACCTTTGTAATGGGATCACGGGACAGGGCCATAGGATTAATCACATCTTACACTAACACCGACAAATTGAAGTAACTAGGAGGGAGCGGTCGTGAGCATGTAGGCACAGGTAAGATACACGGCCGGTCAATGACGCAACTGTTGGCAATCCTACTCGTCGATAGAAGCGGGTGGTCATCAATGTGGTGCATTGTTTTGATTGGTTATTTGGTCTTGTTATTGATTTCTGGACCAATCACATGGTCTTGAAAAATCATCTCAATCCAATACTACCGTATGCAAGTAAATCCCTAGATAGAGCATTTATCTGTCAGTCACTCCATATTTCTACGAAGCAGTGAAAAGATTGCAACATCTTTCTTTAATGACATAAAAAATGCCCTCAACATTTAACCCCCTTCGGTTTATAAACTGTTCCCATTGTCACATGAGGGGAAGGGAAGGGAAGGGAGGAGAGGGGGGGGAGAGTTTTTAGGCGGTGACTACTGTCTGCAAGGCTAACACGGTTTTTAACTTTATGGGAAATTCTATCAGAACATTGGCACTATCCTGGTGGTTGCATTTATTATAGGAGTGGGATGAGACTCACAATAAATGATCCCCCAACAAGAATAAAAGACAGTGAATTGTTTGAAGGAGTACTGAGGAGAACCACAAAATAAAGGCAAAGGTTTGAGGGAGGTGCCCATCTCTACCTCACTGTCTTTACCATCCCCACCCTTGAAGAGGTGAACTGGAGATACGGACAGGAAAGCATTAATTTGACCTGCACCGGAATCAAACCCTGATTGCCAAAGTGAAAGGAAAGTGTTCTAACAACTTAGCGAATCCAGCTCACAACCACAAAGTGTTGGTCATAAACAACATGCAGTACAAATACAAAGGTAAACAACGCACATTTCCAATGCCAATTCTCTCAGCTATTATAGGGCTTTCATGGAGTTTATAGCTATCCAGAATGATTGACCTTTAGGTTCAGGTAAAATGGGGTCAATTGCTTTTTTCTTTCTGGCATTAATTTTGCCTCCCAAAAACCTTTCCTCAAAAATAGTACTGGCACAGAGCTGGTCAAGTCTGCTTAGATTTTACTGGTTTATGCACTATCCCTACATGATGTAAAGTAAATATGGCTCCCATATCACCGTATCAGGCTGTCTCTCTCGATTCACGCCAGGAATTTACGTTTTTTAAAAATATACTGATTAATAACATGCCACTAGACATAAAATCTCTATGCATTTTCAATATTTGGGCATTGGATACTTTTGAGAAAACGAACGAAAAATGAGAGTACTAATAGTGTAGGTATTGGCTGTCATTATTCTCAGCCCGGCTGAGAATAAACCAGATATTATTCTCAGCCGGGTTGAGAATAAAAACCAGTTTATTCTAAGGTCCAAGGTCTCGTTGGATGCAGAATCATAAAGAACTTGTTATCCAAACTAGATCTAGTGATACAGCGTCAATTAAACACAACTTCCCGGTCATTTTCCTCCCTCTGCGCTGAGCACACACAGATATACATGTACATGGCCTTCAATTGGCAATGCACGCTCATTAGGCCTAGTTCAGTATGCTTAGGGCCGTTCCAATGTTGCATGACACTACTATGTCTCTGATAACACTCCATAGTTCTCACCTCTCGACCCTGTCAACCCCGCTCTATCCCACCCACATAGACTGACCAATTGTGCGAGGCAAGAAATTTCCTGTGCACGGAAATCTGTACAAGTACGAGTGTCGGGGTTGGAGAGGGAGATCAATAGGTCATGCTCTGCTCCCATCCCGTCAAGACTAGACTAGGCTATGCTCACTCCATCTCCCCTACGCATCAACAGGCAGGTGAATATGTGCGGCCACCACTCTAACCCCACCACCTCACTGCCATCCCCACTGGCCCTTGGATTACTAAATCGGATGGCAATAGGAATAAAACGAAATAAAAAAATCGAACCCAGATATGAGATACACCGAGCTGAGAATATTGCCCCGCTTAACTAATCGTTTCAGACCTGAGACTTCGAAAGCGTTTAGGAGGTTTAGATCTGGAGAAGTCTAGAATCTAGCTATCGAAGTCTAGATCTTGACTCAATACAGGCCTAGATTATATCTAGAAATCTAGTCAATGAGTCAATGTAGGCCTAACATTAACTCGTTAACAATAAAAATCCTGTTCTCTTCCTTGCAACATGTGGTTCACAACAGTGGCTGAACTGACCCGGAAGTTTATATGTATGGTCAGTCAATCTTCCCCTGTCCAATTCGCACAAGAGAACAAAAATGTATTAACTTTTTATAATTTCATTTGAATCAGGGTGCAGTGGCCGTCCCCAATCTTCTCTGACAGACGACAACATTGCACCAGGACCTAGCTAGCGATCTTGACCTAACAAAGACTACAGTCAGAGTTGGGATCTCGTAAAATGTCAGCCCCTGGGTGCCCAAACAGCTGACAGAAGATCACAAGGTGAAACATAATATGGGAGTCTATCAGATCCTTTGGGCTCGTCACAAAGATGCCATTAATGACCAAATGAGCCCTGGTGGAGACAAGGTGGAAGTTGATAGTAGTGATATACAGCCTCTTCAGCCTTTTGTGCACAATGTGATCAATGGAAATGAAACATAGGTGCACCATACAACACCAGAGACAAAAAGAGATTCCATGACCTGAAGACACACATCATGTTGATGCCCAAAAAATTTTAAGTCACGCATTCTGCAAAGAAATTCATGGTAATCGTTTTGGGGGATGTAAAGGGTATTTTGCTTGAAGACTTTCTCCCTTCTGGTGAAACTGTTAACGTTTCTAGATATGTTGGAACACTAGACCAGGTCGATAACCAGTTGTGCGAGATGTGGTTCCATATCAGGTGCCAAGATGTCGGTGAGGTTCTCTACGACGAGCTAAAGAAGGACATCGAGAAGGGTGAAGATTCACAGATTCATTGATATCGTAAAACACCATGCAGTAGGGTGGCCAATAAGTTCTTGACAGGAGTGAGTGTACTTCAGCAAAAGATTGAACTTTCAACAGTTAGCAGCAAAGTATCTGAGATAGTTGAGGGGAAGTTGCCAAGTGGAATGGTAGAGGCTGTGAAGCAAATCACCGAAGATGCTCGACCAGATCGTCTGAACACAGGACGAGGAGGGGCAGAAATCTTCTGATCTTCGGAGTGGATGAACCTGAACGAACAGAAAGAGAACCGAAAGAAAACCCTGGATATACTCAAGGAAACTCATGCAACAACAGAACCGAAAAAGATAAACGTACGTAGATTTGGCACCTACAACCCAGGTAAATGCATGCCGCTCAGAATAGCATACGCCACGGAAAGTGATAGCGATGCCACATTCCAAGACCTCAGAAAGCAAAAAAAAAGCACATGAAACAAACAAGGACACACCCAACCCGCTGCAGAGATTGGTATGCGGCGAGACATGACCCCGACAGAGAGGAGGGAGGAAGTAGCCCTACTTGCAGCACTCAAGAAAAAACAAGAAGAGTCCAAACAATCGGGGGACGACAAAGCACTGTGGATCCAGAGAGGGAGCCGCATAGAGAATGTGGGCAGTTACCCAAAGGATCAACCCCCCCCCCCCCCCGGTCCGGGGGGAGATCAATAGACCAACAAAACAACATATCACTGAATGCAATTGGACGCAAACAAAATCAGCGAGGCAACTACAACAGCAGAAGACACTGCCCAAAGCATGCAGACAGACGCATACAAGACCAGCGCAGCTGTAGTACCAGTAGCACCAGCCAGCTAATCACATGCCTATACAGCAACGCAGACTGCCTGACCAAGAAACGGAATAAACTCGAGGTCATGATCAAACTGCATAATAGGGATAGTGGAAGTTAAACCAAAGAACTCTAGATACCGCCTACAAGACAGTGAGATAACCATCCCAGGTTATGAAACTTTCCACAACCTGCACTAAGGGAGAAGAGGAATATGCCTTCACATAAAGAGTGAGCTACGACCGTCCGAAATCCAAATCGCCACCGATCTCGAGGAGAACAAATTTGCCATCTGCAACCTGGACCATGGAGAAACCCTCACCATTGAACTGATATACCGTAGCCCAAATAGCACACCATAAACAATGATAAGCTAAACAAGGCAATCCTCGCATATGGGAACATCAACACGCCACATCTCATCATCACGGGGAGGTTCAACTTCCCAGAAATCGACTGGACAAAAGGAAACAGCAAAACCAGGGAAGGACATGAAGCAGTCAATTCCTTAAGGCAACCAAGGAAGCCTACCTAATACAGCACCAATTGAAACCCACCAGGCACAGAGATGGACAAATATCAACCTTAGATGACCTTTTCTTCACCAACAAGGATGACATAGTCAACAACATAGAAGAAACAGCAGCCCTCGGAAAGAGTGATCATGCCACACTACTAATCAACCTCGCCCTAAAACAACGCAACGCACTAAAGCAGAAGAGCTTCAACTACAATAAAGCAGACTACACCGCAATGAAATCGCACCCGAGTAACGTCAACTGGGAAATACAACTCAATGACTTGAACGTAGAGGAAGCGTGGCAGCATTTTACTGCAGAAATCAATGAAGCTAAGAAACGCTACGTACCCAAGACAAAGAGCACCACAAGAGATAGGGAAAAGTGGCAGACTAGAGACGGACAGCATTACCAGGAATATGTGTTAAGGCAAGAAACAGAGCAGCTAGAAAATGTCGCAATGCAAAAATCTGACTAGAGAAGATAGTAGCAGAACAGGAAAAGAAAAACCTTAAGTCCTTTTGGTCATATGTAAAAGCAAAAACCAGCACCAGAACAGGCATAGCGGATCTCAAAAGAAACGATGGCACCACATTCAGAATCGACGAGGAAAAGACCCAATTGCTCAACGGCTTTTCCAAAGCGTATTCACGGAGGAACCAGAAACCCCAGAATTTGCATATAATAGCCCCCTAAAAGATATAGATATCAAGAGAGAAGATGTTAAAAAAAACTCTCACAAATCTGAAAAATGGAAAGGCAGCTGGACCAGACGACATCCCGACCATCCTATTGTCCGAAACAGCAGATGTCCTAGCTCTACCCATTAGTATCATCTTCAGGAAATCACTGGACGAAGGACGCCTACCATGCATATAGAAAAAAAAGCCAAGGTCACACTGATGTACAAAAATGGGAACTTCAGCAAATAACTGCCGACCGATCAGCCTAACATGTATCCTCAACATAGTCATGGAAACCCTCATCAGGAACAAAATACTGGACACAAGCAGGAGAACAAACTCAAATGCAAAGAACAACATGGCTTCACCCCTGGACGCTCATGTGTAACCCAACTTCTGGACACTTTGGACTGCTGGACTGAAACCCTAGACAATGGTGGATCCTTTGACGCCATCTACGTGGACTTCCGCAAGGTTTTTGGCTCGGTCCCTCGCCGCAAGTTAATCCACAAGGCATGGATTGAAGCCTTTCTAAGTGAATGCACACAACAAGTCTTCGTGAATGGCAGCCAGTCACAAGATGGTCAAGTCACAAGCGGTATCCCCCAGGGCAGCGTACTAGGCCCCACCCTCTTTGTTAATTATACCAATGACCTGCCAAACTAAGTAGAGAGCAAAGTCCGGATTTTTGCAGACGACATCAAACTTTTCACTCAAAGTAACGGACAAAAGGCCAGAGAAGTCTTGCAGGCTACACCAGTGGTCAATGGCCTGACTACTAAATTTCCATCCTGAGAAAAGCTGCACCCCCAAACTAGTTAACCCCCGCAACTGACCAGACCTATTACACGGGGAACAAGAATCCAAACAACGACAAACACGCCCTGGCAACTACCAAACATTGAAAAGGATCTCGGAGTTGTGGTGGAGTCAGCTCACCTTCGATGATCACATCTCGCAAGCAACACCCAAGGCAAACAAGATCCTGGGAGTAATAGGGGGATCCTTCGACTAATTGACTGAACACACCTTCATCCAGCTGTACAAGGCACTAGTAAGGCCAGTTCTTGAATATGGACACTCAGTCTGGCGGCCAGCCCTGAAAACCTTACAACACGATAACCCCATAGAAGACGTCCAGCGTAGAGCTACAAAATTCATCAGCACCTGAAAGACAAGCCCTACCCAGAAGGACTGGCGACCCTGAAGTTACCGAGCCTAGAACGCCGCAGACGCAGGAGACACGGTTGACCTATACAAATACGTCAGCGGCATCTATGACGCAAGTCGACCTAACTTCAAGCTGGCTTCTGACAGCAACACTAGAGGGCATAGCAAAAAGCTTGTGAAAAATCGATCCCGCCTGGTTGTTATGGACAACTTTCTCTCAGAAAGAGTCCTGTCGTTTTGGAACAGTCTTTCAGAGTCAGTAGTGACTGCACCTAGCGTGAATGCTTTCAAGAACAGACTAGATGCCCACTGGGCAGATAATAATAATAATAATAATAATAATAATAATAATAATAATAATAATAATAATAACAACAACAATAATGATAATAATAATAATAGTAATAAACAGTTGTTGTAATGCGTCTTACCCCATAGTATTTCAGGCTCTAAATGCCGGGCAGTTACAAACATTAAAGCCACATTGCATACTAGCAGCAAACAACGTACAATAGCAAGTAGACTAAACAAAAGATTAACTTGCTCTAATAGATATGCTAGATGGGTTCACATTTACACAATTACAAAGTTAATTACAATTTGAAAAGGTGAGTTTTTAGGGCTTTTAAAAAAGAGTCAGCTGTTCTAGCATGTACAGCATATTGGAGGAAATAATAATGATATCGAACAGATTGGACTAACATCCGGTGGGTTTTATAAATAGTTTCTCTCAACGATTCGATGTTCACAAACTTTTGTCTAACCAAACCTCCCTAAAGATGATGATGATATTCATGATAACTGTATTGTCGCCGTAGGCATTATTTTAAGGGTAGGAGTGTGTGTATTCTGTTTGTGTCTGCGTCTTAGATGTACCCGTGACTGGGCATTTGTTTAAACAGGATTGAACTCACGCCCTTCAGCTCCGGGCTATGTGGTCAGCCCGTGTGAGGTAGTGTGTATGTGTGTGTGTGTGTGTGTGTGTGTGTGTGTGTCTGAGAGAGAGGGAGAGACAGAGAGAGGGAGAGAGCGAGGAGACAGGCAGACGCACAGACAGACAGACAGACAGACATAGAATTAGAAAAAAAATTGACGCGGAGAGAAAAAGAAAGAGATTAATGTAAACAAAGAGGGAGAGAGAGAGAGCAATAGAGAGAGAGAAAGAAAGAGAGAGAATGAAGACAACAAAGAGAGAGAAAGGAAAAGAGCGAAGGGAATACCTCTCTTTCTCTCTCTTACTCTCTCTCTCTCTCTTTCTCTCTCACTACCTCTCATTTTCTCTTCCTCTCTCACTGTCTCTCATTTTCACTTCCTCTCTCACTGCCCCTCACTGTCTCTCTCTCTCTTTCCCTCTCACTGTCTCTCATTTTCTCTTCCTCTCTCACTGTCTCTCATTTTCACTTCCTCTCTCACTGTCTCTCACTTCCACTCTCACTGTCTCTCACTTCCTCTCTCACTGCCCCTCACTGTCTCTCTCTCTTTCCCTTTCACTATCTCTCATTTTCTCTTTCCCTCTCACTGTCTCTCATTTTCACTTCCTCTCTCACTGTCTCTCCCTCTCTTTCCCTCTCACTGTCTCTCTCTCTCTTTCCCTCTCACTGTCTCTCTCTCTCTTTCCCTCTCACTGTCTCTCACTTCCTCTCTCACTGTCTCTCACTTCCTCTCTCACTGTCCATCTCTTCCTCACTCACTGTCTCTCTCTCTCTCACTGTCTCTCTCTTTCCCTCTCACTGTCTCTCTCTTCCTCTCTCTCTCACTGTCTCTCTCTCTCTTTCCCTCTCGTTTTCTCTGTCGTGTGTGCTAGCTCTATCTGTCACTCCACCTGACTTCTCTTGGAGTTGTCTTCCTCTCCCACTGTGTTAGTATGTCTACGCCCTCCCCCTCCCCCTCCCCCCCACTTTATTCTTCCTCTCTACACCTCCCAACATGACGAGACAGTCCTTCGCTCACTCTATCATGATAAACAGTGTCGTCTGCAGCTTTTCTTCTACCAATATTATAATACGAGACCTGGAAAATGACTACATACGGGGATAACCGAAACGGAGATAATGAAATTTTGCATTAGCTATAGCAGCCAAAGATCTATTATATGACATACAGATATAATAATAACGATAATAATGATGAGAATAGTAATAATAATAATAGCAATAATAACAATACTACTACTACTACTACTACTACTACTACTACTACTACTACTACTACTACTACTACTACTACTAC
>JAUEKS010336872.1:0-12267 GCA_031762815.1 Tylodina fungina | reverse complement strand
ATGATCATGATGATCATGATGATGATCATGAAAGTCATTTGTATAACGCACCGATCCACTGTATCGTGTTCTAAGGCGTTTTGACATTCCAGAGACAGAAACACACAGTGCACTATAGCCTTCTCAACCTGCAGGATGTGTTACAATATGTGCAAACATCGCTCTGACTGCAGGGATGTTAGCATTCCAATGTCCTTCTGAACAATTCTGTCTTGAGATTGGTCTTGAATTTCTCTAGGCTGTCTGATTTCCTTGTTTTTAAGCTCACCGCATTCCACACTTTTGGTCCACCAATGAAGAAGGATTTCTCTTTGTGCTTCAGTCTGTACGTTGGTATGACCAGCTGGTTTTTATACATGGACCATTGGAACGTGCAGAGTTATGTTTCTTGAGCAATTCTGCCGAATAGACTGGTGCCAGGTCGTTCATGCACGTAACCACTATCAGGGCTACTTCCAAGCTCACTCTTTCAGCTACTGGAAGCCAGTGGAGAGATTTTAGAAATTGGTTGGACATGGTCTCGGCCTTTTGACAAGGTGATGAGTTTAGCTGCACGGTTTTAGACAAGCTGCAGGCGTTATATAGTCTGCTTTGAAGCACCCTGAAGCAGAGAGTTGCAGTAGTGAAGTTTGCTTGTAACAAGAGAATGCACACGAATCTTTGCGGTATTCACATCAAAATATTTCCTCATTTTGCCAATGTTCCTCAAATGAAAATATGCGGCTTGGCAAACCTTTGTGACATGGGTGCTCATGCTCAGGTGAGAGTCAAAATGTGCACCTAGACTCCTGATGGAACCTGATATGAGAACTGTCATTTCACTGTAACCAACAACTACAGAATTTAAATTCACAGTGCTTCTTAGAGATGTGGGGCCTACCAACAACACCTCAGTTTTGGAGGCATTGAGTCTCAATTTGTTCTCTATCATCCATTTCTTGATGTTTGAGGTGCAGCTCTCGATGTACATCTGTGCATCATTCCGAACTTTGACAGCCAGGTAAATCTGAGTGTCATCAGCGTAGAGGTGATGCTGCATTCCAAGTCTAGTGATCAGCTCACTCAGTGGAGCTGTGTACATGGTCAAAAGGAGAAGACCTAGAACAGAGCCCTGGGGAAACACCGAAACCTAGATGTACTGAGGCAGATGTCGCTTGACTTGCATTCTTTCGTGCGAATTGCGGTGTTTCTGTAGCATCAAGTTGAATAGCCTGACTGCGGTTCGTCAGGTATTCCTCAATCCATCCCAAAAGCCGTATCTCGATCGCCAAATGTGTTTGAAACACGAAACAACAAGATGCCTTGGTCTATTGTGTCAAAGGCAGCGCTCAAGTCCAGAAGGATGAATACAACAGTGTCCCTGTTCCACATGATGCACAAGGTCATTGTGAACGCGCAATAAAGCTGTCTCCGTACTATGTCCTGGACGATATGCTGATTGGAATTTAGTGCTTAGCCCAGTGGAGACATTATAATCACGGAGTCGAGAGGGATGAAATTTAGGTTTGACACTGGTCTGAAGTTGTTCAGTACCTCAGAATCCAATGTTGGAATTTTGATGAGTGACTTCACAAGTGCATGCTCGAACACTGTTGGTATGTCTCCACTGTCGATGCTTTTGTTCACTATTGCCGCTAGGGGTGGTGCAAGCTCCTTTGAGAATGTTTTCATCACCCATGTTGCTACTCTGTCTAGTTCACAGCTTTTATTGGGGGATTCTGATAGGATCTTCATATTTTTTTACTCGTGTTAAGGGGAACACGTCGAAGGAATGTCTTGTTGGAAATGCATCAAAAGTTTGCCCTGAAGAAGAACAGGAGGAGTCTAGTTCATTCTTGGCCCTGATGATTTTGTCTTCTAAATACTGAGAAAATCTCTCTGCCAACTCTTAGTGGTTCTGACAAGATGGCAGTAGTGTACAAGTTTGATTTCGTCTCATCAGGCCATTGTCTATTTTGTGAAGCTGTTTTGGATTATTCTTGTTGTCTTCAATTTTACTTTTCGCAAACACCTGCCTTGCCTTTACTACTACTGCGCCTGTTGGTCTTTACTTTCGCCTCCTTATAAATCTTTTTGTCTGAGACTATCTCTAAGCCAGTTTTTCTCCATTTTCTTTCCAGCTTTCTACGACAATGCTTGGCTTTTCTTATCTCCTCATAAAACCACCCAGTATCTGGGCTGACTGTAATTGTTTTGTCGTCAATGGCATAAATATATCCAGAATAGATGTCAGTACAATGTATGTCCTCAACGGTTGTCACCTTCTGTACATCAGTAGCCCCCTCCAGCACCTCAGGGATGCTTGATGATTGAGTTGCATCTCTGATAACTTCCATATATATCCACATTCTTGGTTTTTTTAGTGTTACAGTCTTTGTCAAGTACATTGGCTTTGAATAGCACAATTTGCAGAATACAAAGCTATGGTCTGCAAGACGGTCATGATCTACATGCACTGATTGCACTGATGTATCACTAGTACTGACAATCAGTAGATCCAACCTGTTTAGACAACTCTAATTTTAAAAAGGCGTTTATTTTCTTTACTATATCTAGAGCTATCCTAGGCTTAGGCTCTAGTTCATATCATGTTATGCTTTCTTCCAGTTTAGCCATTAATTCCTTCTTACCATTTTCACGGACTCATCAACAAGGGACATAACTTTAAAATAACACAACCAAAATTATACATTGTACTAACCCCAACAAAGATAAAAAGTTACGATTCTTTACTTGCTCCCCATTTAACTTAGGTCTACAATAATTCAAAATATAATACAAACCCAAAGAGTGCATGTATTAAGGAATAGTGAAAACAAAGAGATTACCTCGGTATACGAAACCAGAAGCAACTGAAATACGAACGAAAAGAATTTTTCACACAAAAACAATAATATTATGTAATCATTATCATCCTTTCAATGATTTGTAAACATTAGGTACAATAATTCAAAGAGGATAATATACCAGAAGCGCTGACACATTGCTAAAGCGCTGTCGTCGCAGGCGCACGATACGTGCCTACAGCGTAGTAAACACACTTTACTCCCCAGTCCGAGCATACAAATTACTACAGGTTGCAAGTTACACATAACACACAGGGGACTGGATACTGCTACAAACTTCAATTAATACCAGTTAAAGCAAAGGAGTGATTTCAATGAACCCAAACAAATTGTCTCTAGGCTATGTACTAAAAATATTAATACAAATACCTCTGTAAAAAAACAGAAACAAATGGAATAACTGTGGTCAATACGAGTTTTAGAGAGAAAAGCAATGGCGTGGAAATTCAAAGAAAATGTAAGATGAATTCTATAGGTCTAAGATCTCCCCTTTTCTCACAAAGTGACCAGATCTTGTCTGCAATGGGTCATTTGGAGCGGGGCGTTGAACCTCGAACTCGGGGGGAGCTCGACTCTCCGTCCCAGGAAATAAGTTACCCTGAAGACTATCATCTTTTTCTACAACAAATCCCTCTGTTTGGGAGCCCTTTTTGTGATCAAGTTCTAACAGCAACAGTCTCTGAATCGGTCTGACAAGACAAGTTGTTTTTATTTTAATGTGAGCAGTTCGAATCAAACCATCTAGTCCTTTGAACACCTTAATTACTTTGCCCAAATCCCAATACATTCTCTTTTTGTGTTCATCCTGAACCAAAACAAGACACCCTTCTCTGAGCCTTGAACTGGACGTCTTACCACTTAAAAGGGGTAGTGATCTTATATACGCTTTAGCCCAAGTTTCCTAAAACGTATTCAACATATTAGTATGGCAATCATTCAGAGAAGAAAGATCAAAGATTTCATCAAGGTGAGTCAATTCAGAGGAATTTAAAGGGGAACCTCTCCATATAAGGAAATGGGAAGTTGTCGGGTAGGTATCATTGTCAGAGGTTTGAGTAAGTGGTCTTGAGTTAATGCAAGCCTCTACCTCGATCAGATTAGTCTCAAGTTGTTTTCTCGAAAGCACACCCCTACCTATTGATTTCTTAAGTCCACTTTTTACAGGTCTGACCATACGCTCATAAAAACATCCCCACCATGGCGCTAATGCAAAAAAGACTGTTTTCTATTGGATACGTTCATACCCAAAGTGATCAAAGAGAAGCTTTTGGACTCCCTTAAATGTCTTAGCATTGTCTGCATACACCACAGCAGGCATGGTTCTTCGAAAACAAAACCTCTTCAAGGCCAAACAAAATTCATCTGAAGAAAAAGAGTCTACTAACTCTAAATGGACAAGTCTAGAAACTGCGCAAGTAAACAACAATATATACAATTTTTGCCCAGGGAGGTCCGAACAAAACAGAGGACCAGCATTGTCTAAACCAACAACGGAAAAGAGGGGTGACCTGGCTATGCAATTCTCTGACAAGAGAGCTGTTGACTGGTCCAGCAACCTTGAGTCTTACCTTTGACAAACCACGCAATGGTTCTCAACTCTTTTGGAAAGCGGTCTGATAGAAACTATCCAATACTTGTCCCTGAGAGAGGAAATCAATAGATTGACACCACCATGTTTCAAAGCCAAATGTTGGGCTCTGACTAATAGCAAGGAAACATGACACCTAGGAAGGATGATGGGGTGTGCTTCGTCATAAGAAAGTGCAAGTGCATGTTCTAGGCTCCCTTTTATTCTAGGGAGCCCATCCTCTCATATAAAGGGACTCAGTCTTCTCAAAGATCACACGGTTAAAATGCATGTGTCTAACAAAATCAGGAGATTCTTCAAGCAAGAAATGATATACACCACGATCAGATTCATTTAACTCAATTAGTAAAAAAAAGACCTTTTGAATGTTTGCAACCAAAGCAAACTTCCACCTGCGAAAACGCAAAAGGATTTGAACCAAATCTGGAACCAGTTTAGGTCCAACTTCAACACAATCATTAAAAGAAACGCCCTTCGGTCCCTTCGCACTCGCATCAAAGACCGGCCGTACCTTAGTACTGAGACTATCTTCACGGACTACAGGCATATGTGGAAGATAAAATACAGGATTGTTAGTTTCCTCTGGTGGTACCTCTTCAATGATGCCCTGTATCTCCACATCCAAAAATACCTCCTTGTACCTCTGTTTTAAGTCCGGGTCAGACTTTAGTCTTTTATTTAGAAAATGCAATCTATTCTGGGCTATAGGCTCATTGTTCACCAATATCTCTTTGTGTTCGATGCTTTTCCAAGGAAGCCCCACTTTGTATCTGTTACCCACTAAGAAGACCCCCTTACAAAAGTCTTTAAAAACAGTAGAACCTTCTACTAATCCAGGACTTCCACCCCAGATCCCAATGGAGTCAGGTATTAAGAATCACAGACAAAAACATGTTAAAACAGAATATTACATCCACAACAAAACATTATCTGAAACAAACCATGCCAAATACCTTGGAGTAATTATTGACATCAAACTTCAATGAAAAGATCAAACCATAGCTGTTTGCAAAAAGGCAAATAACGTCCTCGCCTTTTTAAAATGCAACATCTCTCACTGTCCAAAGCCCATCCAAAAAAGTGTTATAAAGCCCTTGTAAAGCCTATTTTGGAATATGGCGGTTGCGTATGGAACCTTCACCAAAAAAATCAAATACAAGAACTAGAAAAGGTGCAGAAAATGCCGCAAGATTCGTATTTAATGACTACATTTTTATATCTGGTAGGAGAACATTAAACTTGAAAAAGCTAGGATGGATATCATTAGAATAACAGAGAGCCAGAATAAAAATCACAACATTCTATAAAGGAATAAATGAGCTTATTACTATACCGGTACCACGAAACCAACATCAGACCAATACTGAAGGAAGGTCAACCAGGCAGTCAGGATATCAAACATACTTTGCCAGCCTCCAGTGTTAACAGTCATTTGTATTCATTTTTCCCAAGAACTTTAAGATTGTTGAACAAACTGCCCCTCTACATTAAGAGCAGTAGTGATATAGATACCTTTAAGAATGCTCTGCAATTCACTACATAGATTAAGTCCAGTCACTTCGACATGCGCACTGACAGTAATACTTAGTCTGACTGAGTCAGTCAGTATGTGTGAAGAAGAATAATTCTAATTTAAAAAGGGGGTTCAGACGTGGTAATTGTTTTCTACGTTTATTTTCTTTACTATATCTAGGCCTAGCCTAGATTTAGATTCTAGTTTACAAACCATAAATCTCAGGAGGCCATTTGGAGGCCAAATTGAATGGGCATACGTTCTAAGTGTAAGAGGTGTAATTTCAACAGGAAACTAACAAGGCCAGATAAAGATAGATCTAGTGCTCACTGATCGATTGTAGTATCAGAGAATTCAATTGTAGTTTCCACGAACAACTTGGCCTAACCTAAATTGACTAAGTATAGAATCCATCTTGGTCATAGACTACAACTTTTTCTCAAAACTAAACTTATTGAGTCTAGAATCCATCTTGGTCATAGACTACCGGTACCTTTTTCTCAAAACTAAACTGACTGAATCTAGAATTCATTTTGGGCATAGACTATAACTATAAACAAAACGATACTGATTGAGCCTAGAATCCGTCTTGGTCATAGACTACTTCTAACTCTATAAACAGTGGATCCAAAAGAGCTAAAGGTCGAGTCTTGTCCAACGCATATATACAGATCGAATCTCTAACAGTCACAGATCCTTAAGCAGCCAAAAGCATCAAAGATGCCTCGTCGCTGATGCTGTCATTGTCTCATTCCAAATGAACATGCCCAGCCTCTTACTCATAATTAGAAGCTTGTGAACTTCCTCCATAGTCACAGAGGATGTTTGAGTTATGGGCTGCAATCATTCTTAGCGTAGCAGTGAATGCACGACAGCATTTTCGATTGAGGACAAGACTTGAACGGATCCTGATTATAACATCAAGCAGCTCTGTTTCCATTCTATTTCTTGGTTTGGTTTCACCGCAGTCACCAAACAAAAGTCTCGCTCAACAGTCGCGTTGCTAACGGGTGTCATCATGCAGGATAGTGCATACACGGCAAGTTCATGGAAAATCCATGCTTCGTCACACCACCAAGCCAGAACTCTTCTGTATCCATCGGGATGCCTGTTTCTTTAAAAACGTTTTCATTTTTCCAATCAACAAAGTTGATCTTTCTGTACTGCTCTTCCACAGTTGATGACAGCAGATGCTGAAAGGGCAGGTCAGAAAAATTTCCTTTGTAGCTTGGTTAAGGACACAGTTTGGACTCAAGAGACTCAGATTCTTGAAAGCGTCTTTAACATGGGGTGTTCTCTTGTTGACTTGCTGTATGGCCTCCACTAAGACATCTTTGCATCTTTGTTTTATCATGACCTGTCCGATCTTCAACCGGACTGTGCACTATTGTTGAAACTTGTCTCCGAAGTCAATCTCTTCAAGGTCTTTTTCCGTGCCATCTAGTTTGAAAAGCCTGGAAAGCAAACATTTCTGATGCATGTCCAATTCTTTGAAAAGGGTGTGAGGGTCTTCGTTTGTCTTTTGAAATAAGGCACTGACCCTCTCAAACTCTTGCACGAGTGGAGTTGCAGATACAAAATACACATAGTTGCAAGGGTCGTTGAGCATTTCCTTGATTAATCTGGCCGGATATCTGACATCAGGGCGGGTTTGAGAATTCTCTGCAAATGTGAAATAGGCCTTCAGTTCTTCCCAGTTGGTGAGTATATTGTATAACACCTTGCCTCGAACAAGCCATCTGGTGCTTGAGGGTTTTATCAAAGGGTAGACAAGTCACAGGTTTTACTAGGTCTGGGTCGTCCGTTTCACTCATTACTTGGAAGAGGGAAACAAGTGCATCTCGCCTCTCTGTGCTATGGCTGAACCAGTTGGGGATCTCTGAGAGGAGAAATCCAACATTGGAAGGTAGCTTTGAGAATGCATGTTGGATGCACAATGCAAGTGAGTGGCACATGCATTTCATTTGCACGCAGTGAGGCGACTTTGCTTTCAGTCTGGACCATATGGAGTTCTTGCCTCCACTCATCGTCGAAGCACCATCTGATGCAAATCCGATACAGTTTGAGAGAGGAATATCACACCGTTTCAGCTCTTCTTGAATGGTGTTGAATAGACTATCAGGCAGTCGTACCGCGCAGAAAACCACCAAAGCGAAAGATCTATCTTTGGAATAAAGCTAATGAAGAAAGTATAAAAACCAACTGTAGGCAGTTCAGTCAGCTTTTCTTAAAACACCACGCAGCGACGGATGACGTTAACCAACTATGGAAATGTATTAAGACAAATTTAAAAGCAATCATTAAGGACAATGTCCCAACCAAAACGACATCAACTAATTTCACCAAGCCATGGATTACAACAAAGATAGGCCTAAAGAGAATCATTCGAAAAAAACATAAATGGTCTAAGGAAATGAAAAACTGTAAATCAGAGAGGGCAAAAGAAAAATACTTAAAAATAAAAAAGGAATACAAAAAAAATGCACGGAAGCTCATTCAAATTTCATTAACGACTTAACCTCAGAAGACCAATTTAACAAACAAAGTTTTTTTACGTACATTAAAGGACAACAAAATGGAACATCAAACGGGGTCAGTGAATTCAAAGACAACCTAGTATAAATATACCAAGATCCTAAAGTGAAAGCGACTATGTTAAACGATCAGTTTTGCTCATAATTGTTTTACAGACCCATCTAAGGAACCTGCCAAAATTCATGAATCAAAAAGAACACCAACTAGTCAACATTAAAGCAGTAGAGAAACGTTTGGCTAATATTAATCCAAATAAAGATACTGGACTAGATGAAATCCCAGGAAAGGTACTAAGATTGGGAGCCAAAGAACTCGCTTCGACATTGTCTATATTACTCCAAGCCTCATTAGATCAAGGAAAAGTACCAGACGATTGGAAAACTACTAACATTGTTTCACTTTTTTAAAAGGAAGATAAGGCCTGCCCTGAATACAACCGACCAGTGTCACTAACATCAATCACATGTAAAGTATTAGAACATATTATCCATAGCACCATCATGGATCATGAAGCAAACCAAATTGTAACCGAAGTTCAACACGGTTTTAGGCAAAAAGATCATGCAAAACCCAACTAATAACAACGTGTAGGGACTTCATTGAAAATATCAAAAGGAAGAGCCAGACTGACGCAATACTTTTAGATCTTTCAAAAGCATTTGACAAAGTCCACCACGTCAGTCTGCTAAACAAGGTAGAATTTTATAGAATAAGGAATAACACTATCGCTGGATAAAATCAGTTCTATCAGAAAGAACACAAAAAGTGATATTACATGAAACCGAATCACCATTAAGACCAGTAAAATCAGGAGTACGTCATGGAACAGTGCTAGGCCCACTGTTGCTTTTAATTTACATCAACGACATGCCAAACGGTTCATCGGAAGGTACTAAAATAAGGCCTTTTGCGGATGATAGTTTATTATATAGAGAGATAAGAACAGAAAGAGACACAAAAATCCTCCAGGAAGACCTTAACAAACTACAGGAATAGGAAGGAAACTGGCAAATGGAGTTCCACCCACAGAAGTACCAAGTGCTAAGAATAACAAAAAAAACATTAACTGCAGATTATTTTATTCATGATTGTAAGCTGGGAATAGAAGAGCATGCAAAATATCTAGGAATCACTATAGATAACAAAATGACATGGACCACTCATATCAACAACACATGCACAAAAGCTAATAAGGCATTGGGATTTATAAAGAGGCACCTATCATCTTGCCCCCCAAAAGTGAAACAGCATTGTTATGAATCATACGTAAGACCAATTATTGAGTATAGCAGCACAGTATGGGATCCGCATCAAATGGGAGAGATAAAGAAAATAGAAAGAATCCAACGAAGTGCAACCAGATTTGTCACAAGAAGATATGATTATAACACCCCAAGTAGCAAAATACTTAAAGAATTAGACTGGACACCATTAGAGTAAAGAAGAGCTAGAAGCAAGGCAATAATTATCAAAAGAGCAGAACTAGACTTAGTAAAAATATCAACTGACGACCTTAAACTAAAAAAGAACAGCACAAGACATGCAACTCATTTATACGAATTGCCGCGGTCGAGAACAAATAGCCACCTGCATTCCTTTTTCCCCTCGTCAATATTAGACTGGAACAAACTACCAAACAACATAAAAGAAATTAAAAACATAGATACATTTAAATTGAAACTTCAGGATGTAACTCTGAGATCAAATTACGCGGAAGACCGCCTCATCTAAACTAGGTAGGAATAGCACACAATATTGAAGCTATGACTCGTATGGAAGAAGAAGACTGTGGGCTGTCACATCTACAGCAGAAAGAAGTCCCAAGAAGGTTGTACTGATTCCATTGTTTTTCTGTGCTCATATAGCGTACACAAACACAGAAAAGTTTAATTGTTCCCACATCAGTTGATTCATCACCGAGAAGTGCATATGATTTTTCTTTCAGATCTTCAATGGCTTCGTTTTTCATTTCACGTAAGATCACTCTTCTTATAAGTGCTGCACATTTTGTTCTGTGAAGCTTTACATTGCCAAGAGTACTGCCTTGCCCGTGTTTCATGAGGTACTCGTTTAGGTGATCAACAGATCTGATGGCACTACGGCAAACGATATTGAGATTGTGTTATTATTAAAGGCTAGGCTAGCCTACGTTTGAAAGAAAATGACAACCAAAAACATAATGTTGCCACATAAGAATAAAAGTCTAAAGTCTAAACCGTGACAAGTAGGGAGCCAAATATGTGTTTTTACCCTCATCTTTACTCCCAGCTATATATTTTTTCAAAACTTCAAAATGATTTAATTGATTAGATTCTAGTAATGAGAGAAACTGAAAAGATTTGGGAAAATTTTATGACTGACGCCAGGAGGCCAAATGGAGGTCAGGAGGCCAAACAAAAATTTGGAGGCCAAACGATTTTTCAGGAGGCCAAATTTCTGTAATACTAATGGCAGGCTTTATTCCTACCGTACGGCACAAATAAGTCCAGGCCTTATTCTTGCCGCTTGCGGCTATAGAGAGGACGTCAGCCATTCTCTTATTGGCTGTGATATGACATGGTGTCAAATATAGGGTTCACTTCCGGGGCCGGTGTTGCGAATGTAAACAACCCCAAGGTGGTGTCTGCTAAATTTCAAGCCTAGAACAAAACATAATAATATTCTTATTATCTGAAGCATGGCAGGTATTAACAGCGCTTCCTCTTCAGAAAAAAGCTGCATGACATTCTGTCTCACATGGACAGTGGGATGAGTGTGGTGATTCAGAATGACGTCATTAAGATCTCATCTAGATCTAGATCTAGAAATCTAGCTAGATCCTAGTACCGAGAAGTAGTAGTAGCAGCAACAGCAACAGCAGCAGCAGCAGAAGTAGTAGATGTGTTTGAAATAAGTCCGTTTTAAATCGTCTGTATTTCAAGGAAGGAAAGCCTAATGTAGTCAATGCTTTGTATATAAGGAGTCTTTTTAATACATAATTTCACAAATCTTTTTTGGGCTTTTTTCAATTTCTTCTGGTTGTCTTTTGTAGATAGGGCACCATATTATGACATGTGCATATTCTAATTTACTTCTTACCACTGATTTATATAATGTATAGTCCTATGAAGCTTCTCTTAATTAGACCGAGTCTTCTGTTGGCATCATTTTTGCAGTTATTAATATGTGCATCAAAATTTAATTTCGTACCCGGTATCAAAATATACACCAACGTCTTTCTCGTTTTAAAATTTGTTCAAATCATTATTTCCCAAGCGGTACTATATATACGACTTTGTAATTTTTTTTCCCAATTTGTAGAACTTTGCATTTTGAAGAATTAAAATCTAATTGCCAGTATTTGGACCAAGTTTATAGTACCGGTATCTCAATGTCTTTTTCACTTATGTGAATCTGCTTTTCTACTGAAATCTTTATTTGCAAAATCTGTGATACATGTTGTTGCGTATTGTAATGCTGATGTGTTTCTATTTCTAATTCTTGCCATTGGCATTATTAGCCTATAGTAATTATCATTGGTTTTGAGTATTCCTGATGCTATGTTAGAATAAAGCATTATCACGAAGCTATGGCCATTTTGTACCTTTCTCTAATGTGTGTGTGCCTGTTTTCAGTCTAAGTCTTTCCACTCCCTCCTATGCACCCACTCTCTCTCTCTCTCTCTCTCTCTCTCTCTCTCTCTCTCTCTCTCTCTCTCTCTCTGTCTCACTCTCTCGCTCTCTCTCTCTCTCGCTCTCTCTCTCTCTCTCTCTCTCTCTCTCTCTCTCTCTCTCTCTCTCTCTCTC
>JAUEKS010336762.1:0-12272 GCA_031762815.1 Tylodina fungina | reverse complement strand
CTCCTAATGAATTGTGTTGCCCTGTGGTATACTGCAATGCCACTCATCAGACATGAAGTAAGCCACGTGGGCATCCATCTCTGGCATCCGAGTTGCCTTAGTCCTACAAAGACGTTTAAAGAACTTATGGGGATAAACCCATTAAAGTGCTTGTGATTTGTTGCACATTTATTACTCTCACTTGTCTCCCTGAACTCATCAAGCCAAGTAACAGGGCAGTGATATAAATGAGTGGGAAGATATAAATGAGTGGGAAGATATAAATGAGTGGGAAGACTCGGTGAGGGTACATGCCAGAATAGTGTTTGCTTATGGCTAGAATGACAGTCTTGGGAAAACAGTGCTACCATGTGTGTGTGTGTGTGTGTGTGTGTGTGTGTATAGAATTTCCATTAAGATGTGGCCAGTGACAGTAAACATGATGGGATATAAACAAGACATAACACTACATACACCAAAGCAATGAAAGATTGATGGATTTTGATGCTTCTTCATCTGCCTATAAAATTTACAACGGATTTCTTTGCTCAGTTATGACAAGACACGAAATGTTAATTCACTTAATTTATTATTTCTCATACGTCCAAGCAGCATGAGATTTAAGGCTGCTTTCCCTGATGTACAGAGTTTAACAATCACTTATCCTTATCCTAGGCATCCTCCACATTAAAACAATTTAATTTCATATCCTGCATTAGTAAATAATTCCAAGTCCACTTAAGCTCCCTCTTGACCTAGGCTTTCAACTTTCCAATCAATATCTTTCCTATGTACATGCCCCAAGCAATTCAACCTCGTCTGCTTTGACTATCTCACAGATTTCTAAGTGGTTAGAGCACTTTCCTTTCACCTCGGCGACCGGGGTTTGATTCTCGTGCAGGACTGTGTTCTCCAGTCTACCCAGCTGCAGATGGGTACCTGATCCTCTTCAGGGTGGGGGACAGTCAAGACAGTGAGGGAGAAGACTGGGCATCACCCTCAATATGATGGCCCAAGAACAATGAAGGCTCTAACACTTCATTCCCCTACTACTGAAAGTTTATGGGACTACCTCTACCTTTTATTTTATCTCCATTATCTCACTATTTGTCTGTGTGTACAGATGTCATCACTGCAGTCATCCACCTAGCTAGTCTCATCTTTGCTACATATTCTAGCACAACATTGTTTAGATACTGTCTAATAGCGCGGGTTTCTACAGAGAAAATCAATTTGGTCTCACCTTTAATTTATAAATCTTACCCCAGATTACCCGAGATATAATATATTCAATTACCTAAAAAAGGTGATTGTTCCCTGAGCTAGCACAACCTGCTTGTTGTAGCTTTTGAGATAAACGCATCTTTTGCAACTATCCCCAACCTCGACATATCTACCAGATCTAATAAATAAACAACTCTATAGTGAACTCACAAAAAACAATTCCATTTCATCTCTCACTAATAACAGACTGATGAAAGGCCTCTGTTTATCTGTCACTAACATAAGGCTCATGAAAAAACTCCACTTTCTCTCCAACCTATAACTGACTGATGAAAGGCCTCTGCTTATCTTTAGATAACATAAGGCTCATGAAATGCTCCACTTTATCTCATGATCTTCCCTTGTTTCATCGCTCACTTATAGCAGAGAGATGAAAGGCTCCAATTTACTATCACGTATAGCTGACTCTTAGAAGACTCCTTCCAGTTGATGGCTCACTATCACAAGGCTAATGAAGAGCTTCTGCCTGTTTTTCTCCCACTTGCAGCCAATTCATAAAGGGTGCCCGTTCTCATTCATACAATGCTCATGATCGGCACCTCTTTATCTCTCACTTAGAGAAGGGTCACAAAAGGACCCTGTTTATCTCTCACTTATAGTGGATTCATAAAGGGCACCTCTTCCTCTCTCTCCCCTAAGGCACTGGAATCCCCTGGAGATGAAAGAGAAATAATGGACATTGAGTAATGTATGCTTGTGCATGTTTGTGACACACACATGCACATACACACACACACACACACATACATATGCATGCACACACACATATCGATATACAGAGAAAGAAAGAGAGTGATAGAGATTGAGAATGAGACTGATTGTGCATGCAATGTCTGTATGCTTGTATGTATGAATGCGTATATATGTGCGTATGTCTGTACATGTACGGGCATGCTTTAATTCATTGATCTATGTATGCACGTATGTATGTATATAAAAACATGTGCATGTGTGTATGTATGTAGTGAATATAGTAATGAATTCAATTGTATGTACAGATGTGAGTGTATGTGTGTGTGTGTGTGCAAGTGTGTGTGTATGTCTGATATGTAAGTAGGTGTATGTGTGTGCGTGAGTTTATGACATGTTATGTGTGAGTGTGAGCATGTCTGAGTGTTTGTGGGATATGTCTGTATATGTGTATGCATGTATGTCTGTATGCATGTATGTATGTATGTATGTATGTATGTATGTATGTATGTATGTATGTATGTGTGTATGTATGTATGTATGTATGTATGTATGTATGTATGTATGTATGTATGTATGCATGTATGTGTGCATGTAATAATTGTGTATAATGGTTGTAATGTACGTGTGCATGCATATTTATGTATGTATGTATTTATTGTAAGTAATGATTGAAATGTATCTATGTATGCATGTGTAGTTGTATTTGTACATGCATGTATTGAATGGTGGATGGATGCACAACAATGACATGAAAGTTTTGATATTATAGAAACGCACAGCAAAAAATGATACTGTGAAACTTCCCACAATTCCGACGAATTAAATATCTAAAATCATTTCAATTTTATGTACAAATGTGAATGTATACTCAGATCCAACTGAAATGAATTCAATGGATTGTCTGCCATGTCAGTGCATGACACTTGGAATGTAGCAATTTAATAAGAAAATGAAATCTAAGTCCATTGAGATGCTTTTTTTTCTGTTCTCTCAACAAGCATAAATGAAATAGAAGTGTCTATACTTTATATATTTTTAAAAATTCAGAAGATGCAAAATTTTAAAGAAAAAAAAAATCAACATCGAAATAAATATTCACTGCCCACCCTCTCTTTTCAGCTCCGTCAAGACATAAACAATTCATCCTACTGGGGTACTCTAGGAGCTTGATTCACATTAAAACTTTATTGAACAATACCTAGATTCATGTCTACCATCACCTGTGTATCTAATAAATTCATACAGATAATGTGCACTAACCGCACCACCACCGTTCATAATAACGGCATGCAGATAATGAAGCCTGAAAGGGGTTATATTATAATAATACCCACTATCCAACGATGAGGTTATTTGATTGGTCTGTACAGTTCACACATCTAGTTCAAAATTAACCTGCCACATTCAATGAGTTAGCTGTCTCATGCTTCTTGTTAATCTGTGATTACACAATGGCAGCAATCTTAAGTAAGTAATCCCTCGACCAAGCAATTCTATTTCCATTAAAAATGAATTCTAACAAAGAAAATGAATGTTAAAAAGCTCAAGGTTGGATCAACACATTCTCCTTGCCAGCTGAGATTGAGCAAAGGCAGGAAAACCACCAAAACCAAGGTCACTAATGGGTGGGTGGGAAGGTCACTAATGGGTGGGTGGGTGGGTGTCAGATCTTAACTTGGTTCTGTTTTTGTTTATGTCCTCAGTGGTGGTGGTGAAGTGCAGTCTCTTAGCTGGACACTCACTGTCTGGGATCACCTAAGTCTAGTGAGGAAGTGAGATGGAATATGACATCTTCTCAGGTGAAGATTGTCTGCCAAAGCTGTCAATCCATATCTGTTTATATGTATCCTGCGAGTATAGATGGGCAGAACGAGGGCTGGATATGTGATCTCTCTCTCTCTCTAGGTTATCCCGTATGCCCTATCAAAAGCATTCTTGCTATCAGGATTATGCCGTCTAAGAAATATAAAAAGATTCCTCCCTTCTCTTCTCTGTCAATGACATTCTTGTTTCTCCTCAGCTCGATCTATGATACTTGGACATCCATGTGTACCTTAAAATACCCGTTAAAACACTAAAAAACCCAACTCATCCAACACACACACACACACACATACACACGCACACTATTGGGCCTTGGAGTAATGGATCTCCATAGTTCTCTAGAAGCCCAAGATCAACAACCACTCCTTAAGCCCCGCAGAAAGCAGAATGTGCCCCTTAACAAACTGACTCCTTGAGCCACATGATATGCCACCTGGTTGATCCCCATAGTAAAGGGACCCCATCAGCCCAAATATAAACCAACTCCTTAAACCCCATGATAAACAGAGTCCTGGAGGCCCCATCACAAACTGACCCCAAGAGCCCCACAATGAGCTGATCCCTTAAGCCTCAAAGTAAAGTGATCCCTTGAACCCCATAATAAACTGATTCATTGAGCCTCATCAGGAACCAACTATAACTATACAATGGACAACATGAACATATGGGACACCGAACTTTCACATATTAGACTGAGTAGTTGAAGATATTTGTCATGGCATAAAACTATAAACAACTAAAGGGAGCCTGGAGAATGCATATCTCCGTCAGTCAATCCTGCAGTGCTTAATTTTAAACCAATGAATTAAAATGTCATCGGAGGAATTGGGGTTCAACTCACTAGCACGGCAAATGATATGCTCCCTATTCCATATATTTTCTCTCCAGTTTACCCACAGTAAATTGATAACTGACCCTCGTCAAGTTTGTCAATGGTTAAGATGGCAAGGAAGAGGAGATGAGCACAATCCTTAAATAGCTGGTCCGAGAAAGAAGAAGACTCTAAAACTTCCATTCCCCAATGTTTAAAATTGTTACCTTTTATATACCTTTTGTACACAGAAAAATCGATCCAGACTCATGTTTCTAAATCTAGATTAAAGTTCTGATGTAGATCTAATTGTAATCTGGTTCAATTTGGTAAACAGTCAGTCTTGCCCAATCTCACATCGATACGAAATCTTAAAAGTGGTCCTGGATTTTGAGATACATCTGCTCTAATCAATTATTACTCTACACATTTTGAGCTCTGTCTCATACATGTAGTTTCATCACAATCCACTACTTACATTTTTAAGAATATAAATATCATCCAAAACTAATAAACAAACCAGAGTTGAAAACATATCCTCCTAGGTGGAGGTAATGAAAGATAAAGGTATCCTTAAAAAAACTTGATATAAGAGATAAAAAGATGACTATGCCACTCAATGAGAGAAGAGGGCAAAACTTTCCAAGAACTCGCAAGAAAAACAGTGTTGAAGGAAGCATTCTCAGAATAAAAAGGAACTAGAGAATGCAATGTGTACAAAAAAGAATTTTAAAGTTTTTCATCGCCTTGCAAGCCATTTCATTGCAAAAACTGCAAAGGGACTAAAGAAAATATATACAAGAAGTGTAAAAGAAAACAAAATATTGCAAAGACTGCAAGAAACAAACTTGCAACAAAACCATAAAAGCTACAATGAACAGATATAATGATGAAAAATTATAACAGATTATGAGTAAGGGCATCTAATAGCTCCAAATTAAAGAGTGTGTAGTATTGACAACAGAATAACAATCAAAATTTAACAGCTGTTTTCCTGGATTCTGCAGGGTTTAACCCGAGACTTTGCATATCTCTTTAGAGTCATTGTCTCACCTGCTTCAGAGCAAATATTATAAGGCCGGCTCTCCTGAAGCCAACCTGTCTGAAATAGAGTTTCCAATATCTCAACTTTCACCTCCCCATCAGTCAGCCTTCACGACACACTGGGTATGCAGCCCAACTATACTATAACAGTTTTGCCCAGATTTGGATTGAGTTAAATTTTTATGTCACTTGCAATACAAATAGGTTATTTAAGTGACAGTGTCAAAGCACACTGAAAACACAATCAACAGGATTGAGTCCATGGTGTGGGTTGGAAACTCCTAATGAATTGTGTTGCCCTGTGGTATACTGCAATGTCACATCAGACGTGCAGTATGCCAATGGGCTTCTATGACAGTGAGGCAAGGCAATGTGACAGTACTGGGCTTCTTCTACAATACCAGCTGTAAGGAAATGTTCCTGTTCCTTGACCTGAAGATATGAACAACAATATTTCTGGCTATATGCCCAACCACGATGCCAACTGGGTGTGAAAGACTCCGTATCTCCGGGCTTTCACTTTCATCTTCACAAAAGTTGACACCTACAAGCTGGTTATGCGGCCACACTATTTCAAGCCTGTGTGGCACAACTATGTTACAGGTAGTACTAATTTGAATGGTACTAGTAGCTTGGAAATGTCCATTCACCTGCCTAACTGTCAAAATGCCATGATCTTAGGTGCTGAGAGTAACAGAGATTGTACCCAATACAGATACACTACTAGAAAAAATAGCTGAACATTGAAACAACCACTAACCATTGAACAAAAATATTCATAGTTGAAAGATAACTTTTCATAGCACACAAATGACCAACAAATGCTGTACCTAAAGATAATACAGAGAAAGACATAAACTTAAAGACCACCCTAAATTCACAGTTTTTATGAGAAGTATGGACTCAACTTCCTGTCTATGAAGCCAAATCATATTAACCTATGTGACAAAGCAATTAACAAACTACTTATAACACAAGATAAAGTTGTCAAGGTTGGTAAGAAGGAAAATCAAAGTACCTCATATACAATCAATCAATTTGAATGTTATGGTCGCTTTCCCAACAAACAAGGCTTAGCCCAAGACGTTATCTATCCTTACCCACTTTGTCACTAGAAGTTCTTAATGTATGCAGCATGGAAATCAATGCAGAAATCCATCAATCGATAATTTATGGCTGTTTCCCTCGATGTAAAAGTTTTAACTCGGATGTCACTTCTCCCTTCCCCATTGCGTCATCCATGGTATTGTCCCTCTAATTCCAAGTTTTGTACATTTCGCAACCATATCAACTGCAATTGACGGACTGTCTCGCCTATATCACTAATTCCCAGATTACCCTAACATTCTCATGCTCAGACAGTACCACACCAGCAATCCATCAAGCCACTTTCATTTCATGTCTTTGAAACCCTGTCTTCGAGCCCAGATTCTCCACTGCAAGTCAATTTACTTCTCAAAGACAATATCAAATCTTCCCCCTGTTTTGTCAGATAGCTTAAATTTCTTATATAGGCAGTATTTCCCTAAATATTCATCGCCTGCTTCTAATTCTTGACCTATGTGCCACTGACAAATACTCCAAATACCCTTCCATTCCCTAATAACAATCTTTAAATCTCCTTGACTGTTTTTAATGCAGTTTCCTCCATCATCATCTTTAATTTCTTCTTTTTCGCAACAAAGAAATATTACATGTGGAAACCAAGGCAACAGCACAAATATCAAAATCCAAAAGAAATTGTTCTCACTTGATCTCTATATTTACACAACAGAAAAGCGACAAATGTAAAGTGCTCAAAGCTAAACTGTGGTGGGAAAACTAGAGGCACTCCAATAACATATATAGATAACAGAGGGTAAACAAACCAAACAGACCTAATTAGTTCCATTTTTCAACTCTTCTTATGCTATCATTGTCAAAAAGGATGTATGCTGGAAGAAAAATATATACAACTGAAATGAGATATTCGATATAGGCTAAGGTTTCACCAGAGTAAAGATATTTAATAAGTTGGACGGACCAAAAAAAAAAATAATAAAAAAAAAAATTGTTCCCTTAGACACATCTCAAATTTTAATGCTTGAAATTACACACACACACACACACACACACACACACACACACACACACACACACACACACACACACACACACACACACACACACCTACACACACACACACACACACACACATGTACAGAGATATATGTACATATATATAGACATGCATATTATAGGCATTCATCGGTCCTGGGAGACTGGAGTTGCTTTGGATGGTTTTTTAACCACAGAGCCTGTAGTCATTGCCATTTGCATGCTGGCTCCTGGCTCTTCTTTCATCAGTGCCTTATGTGGCTAACCAGTCCTATGATCGCACAATGTTTCCAGCAGTGTATGCAAAAGAGCATATTTGGGTCTTTATCGTCTGTTTGTGTCCGAGTCCTTCAGTCTCTTCTTGTTTTCTTAGCCTTTATAATCCAGTTGTTCTATGTTGCCACTTTGAATTATAAATCAAATCTCCACTGGTTATGATTTTCTACGGCTCACTCCGATTCCTTTCGTCTATGCAGAGTTCTTTAACGGTTGTTCTGCAGTATACTGCAGCTTTTCCCATCTTATAACTTTCCATGCAGTACCTGTTTTTGGACCCTCATGTCGTCCATTTCTCATCACATAACTAAGCCACCTTGACATTCTTTGTATATACACATATGCATGATTATATTATAATTTTGGCAGATTAAATGTTTTGCTTACTTCATGGGCACATGCACTATTAAGGGTATATAAACATTCACCTATCCTCCCTGCCTGTTGTATTGGCCCTGGAAGGACCAAGACCCTTCAGTCACAGACCAGGATAAATTGGCAAACGACTCCCTGCACTTTCTTGAGGCATAAAAAATAAACCAAGAGTTTGCAGTTTTTCACTAAAAATAGATTTACTGAAAAAATATGCGAGTTACATCTGAAAAATGTTTAATCAGCATGAATGCATGGCAACATGTAGTATTACTCATAGATATGTAAAATAGACCCACTGGAAGTCAGATTTTAAAGGCATTTACTTATTCATAGAGCACTTGCTGTGGTAATTTGTTTAGTCCGGTGAAAGGAATGTACAAATCTTTCAGGAAATGACAAATGCATGTTTAACGTTGATGTAAAACTTCAATCTGTCTCTACACTCCATAAATCTCAGATAAAAGACATGGAACATTCTAATTCCTATTTAGCACCCTGTACTTCAGAAAAAATGCACAGTTCATTATCTACACATCAGTTTTTTGGTAGCATGAATTTAAATCCAACATTCTCAAACATAAACATTTGCTCAACTATTCCAATGTAACCGCAGAAAGAAGTGCATTAAAACACTTTCGATGAAGAAGGTAACTGACTTACCCTGTAAGCTCAATTCATCTATGGCATCTCTCACAGTTTTCATCACCTTGAGATCTTTAATATTTGCACTTGACAACAAGCAGTTGATGCGGGCCTGAAATGGGAAGATCATCACATGGTAAACATACATTAGCAAATGTATAACAAACAGAAAGCACTCTTTACAAAAGGTTCTTGGTAAATTACCTAAGTAGGTAAGAAGGCAAATAAGTATTCAAGCAAGGGAGGATGGGAGTTTTTATGTGCATGACTATATCTGTCTTGTTTGTGTTTGTGTGGATGAATGAATGAATGAATGACTTGAGTTTTACACCCCTTTTCAACACATTTAAGGTTATATAGGTGGGACCTACATTTCAAACATCCATCTCCAATAGGACAAGGCGACTCCACATGAGCTGTGGGCCAGAGAAAAGTGGAAAGAATCTTGGATGAACCTGGGCTCAAACCCGTGACCTTCGTCTTCTGAGGCGAGTGTCTTACCACTACACCACAGAGACACCAGTCCCCCCACCCTCCCCCCGCCTCCATTTTGTATGGATGAGTTTGTGCATGTGTATATAATATATATATATACGCATGCATGTATGCAAGTACTAAACAAGGCAGAATTTCATAATGTGATCCCACAACATCTTGAAAACATAGTTTTCTAGTGATCAATATAAGACATGAGAACTCCCATTGCAGCTATTTTGTTTCTTCTGTGGGTCCTCAGGGTTTAGCTAATTGTGTACTCCCAGGAATACAGCTCCAACTGAAATCACTTGCCCAAATTACCTTGACAAGATAACTTTCTTACTTCATCAACTACAAATCAATCATAGACCAGCAGATATATGACATGACATGAACAGATTTTGGCATAATTTTGAAATATCACTTCCATAAATGTCTAAGAGTGTTGACAAAGTGCTCTTTTTGTCCTCTTCTCACCTGCCCAGCACACAAGATGAGCCTCATGCCACGTTTCTCACAGTCAGAATTCAGGGACTTGAGTGACTGGACAGCTGTGTAGTCCAAGTCAGACAGGTGCTCCATGTTGAAGATAATGTTACGAGGCTTCTCCTCTGGAATGGTTAATAAACAGGACACACTTTAGAGGTCTTGACCTCAATACAGTCTGATGTAATTCTCTTTCAAGTAGGAGTAGCTTAGATTAGGATAGAATCAGTCTCCGGGATGTTATTCTTTCTTCATACTGGTATTTCCAATGCAATAAAAATGGTAAAACCTATCCTATAAAATGCATTGGAAATATGGTAACTACAATCCTGTATTAATTTGTTTCTCTCCCTCAAAATCGTTTTCAAATAAAGTAATTTCATCCGGTCAGACTGAACTATTTCAATACTATTCTTACATCTATGTTCAAAAGGCCTTACAATGCACCTAGTTTTTACATATTTACCCATGATCATTTGGGAAAAACAAAAGGCTTTCTGAAGGGCTCAAATTGTTTTACAGAAATGAAAACTTGTTACTCCATAACAATGAAAAAGAAATGATAAAAGTCACAAGTGATTTCCCATACTAAATCCTGAAATAAGGGACTGCAGTCCAAAATTTTTTGTAATGGTCATAAAATCAACAAAAGTTGCGGGAACATTCAAATTCCTTGCAACTGACCGATAGAACAAGTGATAACACTTGAAAATATAAAATGTTCAGTAGAAGAAATATGACAATAAAATATGATTATGAGTTCAAGTTTTTCATCAGCTTATCGTGAAGGATGTATTATCTCTGAGTGTATCCCATAAATCTGCTCTATCCTGTCTGCTTCTATTAATGTCACTGGCCGCATCTCATATTTGCATACCCCTACTGCCTCCCTTGTCTTCCTCTTCCAATTTTTTTGCACTTTGATCCTTCCATTATTAATTTTCCAAGTCCATCATGATATATTTGTGTTGTTGTAGTTTCTGTTTCTCAACAAATGTTACCAGTTGATTTACAACAGATACCTAACTAGATACAGCATTTACATGATACACATTTTTATATTTATGGACACAGACTGATGATAACCACGGCCAGAATAAATTACAGACTAGAAGAGACCAGCAGGAGCAACAAAGCAAACCTGGAGGAGGACTGTCTTCTGACAAGTCTGCATCCTCATTTCTTAGCAACCGTTTGTTGACAATGCTGGACATTAGTGGGAAAACTGGGTTGGCATCCAAAAAACGTATAAGCAAGGTACAAGAAACACTGGATGGCAATTCAACTGACAGGCTAAGCCAGTTGACGTGGTGCTCCCATTACAAAAACAGCATAGACAGAACATGAACTTCAGCTGAACATTGAGCACTCTGAATATCCTCTAGTGGCGGATTGATACCACTATTTTGGTATTGTGGCAATACCTAGTACTTGGATTTTGGTATCAATCAGATTCTTAGTACGATACTTAGTATTTGGCACAAAGGTAAAAAATAAAGGCCTATGCTCCCCACTCCCCCCCCACCCTATTTTTTAGGTGTTTTTGTTCAGCAAACATAACATTTAAATTGTAACGTCTACTTGTACATTTGGGTTGGTGGGCCAAAACTTTATATAAAAATATTCATTACAGAGGACCACATCATGTAGCCTACTTGGTGCGGCTGATCAAGTATTGATCCTTTTGAAAAAGTATCGATCCAATTCTGATACCTTGAAGTATCTAAGTATCGGGAACTTGGGATCGATACCTGCCCACCACTAGTGTTCTCCACCCACATTACGTTCTTATCTAGGGTTTACCTGCTCCAGCTTTGTCAAGGGCCTTGATCTCAATGTACTCAGCAGCAGGGAAGTTAACGCCTTGCAAGGGTGTCACAACGAGGTAGCCAGAATTCATTTCATACTGAAGATGTAAGAGGAAGTGAATGTGTGTTGTTTAATGTAAAAACCTGAAAAATCTGAACATAAATGTGCACACACACAAACACATACACAAACTGATGAGGTATCACTTCTCATATTATTCAATATTAAAACAAGGGTATCCTCGTAAGAGCTGAGAGCCTGATCCTTGTATAAACTTGATGATGCTACGAAGCATTTATTCCTAACATAAATATCTCGCGTAAGAACTAAACTGAATGACTATATGTATGATTTATACCTATTTCTATTATTTCACACTCTCATTCTCTCTGTCTGTCTCTGTCTGTCTGTGTCTCTCTCTCTCTCTCTCTCTCTCTCTCTCTCTCTCTCTCTCTCTCTCTCTCTCTCTCTCTCT
>JAUEKS010336653.1:0-12274 GCA_031762815.1 Tylodina fungina | reverse complement strand
CGTTAAAACGTAGGTCCCACCTCTGATATAACCTTCATGAGTTGAAAAGAGGTGTAAAACTCAAGTCATTCATTCATTCATTCAAGTCCTTGAATGATTCACAGCAATTTTGCAAGTTCGTAACTAGAGTCGGAAAGTGTTAAATGTGTTGAAAAGGGTGTAAAACCCGTCATTCATTCATTTTTGGACAAAAACTCGTAGAGCCTGGTGGAAAAAAATTGGAGATTTGTGTTGCAATAAATAGAAATCAGTTTGGCATTATGCTTTGCTACAGACAGACACAATCTATTTATTAGGCACCTTCAAGAGAGCAGATTAAGTAGAAGTCATGACATATACCTCGGCATTGTAGATTTGGGAAGGGGCGTTTGATAGAGCTCTTAGAAAAGTAATTGAGTGGGCATTATGACAGAAAGAATTCAGAGAATGGCTAGTGATGGTGATTATGAAAACATATACTGGGGCTAGAACAATGGTTACGGTGGGCAAGGAGTTATCAGATGAAACTGAAGTGACATTGGTGTACATCAGGAATCATTGCTGTGTCCTTTGTTTCATTGCAGTCACAATGGTGCTCTTACAATGGCATAATGTGGGATTTTCTTTACGCAGATGATCCCATAGTTGTAGTTGCGGAAAGCAAATTGATTGAAGTCCAGGAATAGTAATTTGACTTCCAAGAATTTAAAAATGAACATTGCATTGAACTGACAGGTTATGCTATGGAACTGGTGAAAGGGATTTTGCATAATAAAAGCAATTTATCCTGTAGTATCTGTTGGAAGAATGTTAAAACAAATGAAAGGTTTCATTCCAAAACGCATTGTACGCCAAAATCTAATTCACTGAGTTATGGCCCTTATTCTATTCTTTCCTGTTATCTTTTTCGGCTACAGCAAGATTTGATTCAAATCACTTTAATTTAATGCTAATTCAGGCTTGACAACCTTCCCGAATTTTTCGGAAAACTCCCGATTTGAAACCGCTTATCCCGTAGTCTCGAAACAAGGCCGACTTTCCCGAAAATATCTTATGACGCGATGTTTTCAAGCCACCATTACGACTTGTCTTATAAAGCGATATAAAAAAATGAACGAGAGTAGTACGAATCGGTATCGAAGCTTAAGCTATTCGATATCGGAGCGCCAATAACCGTATCCGGCTTGGGTCTCTCGCAATACCCCAAAAACACATGGCCCCTGTTGCGTCATACACAGGAGCTTAAAGCTGTGGTCCGCTGCTTACAGAGCTTATCTTGACACCCGACCTTGTCTTCGACCAGTCAGAAGGCGAGCGTTTCTCGCACTACCTTGTTACCCACGCAATAGAGGGGTGCGAAGAGCGGCGGTATCCAGTCCAGAGAGCTAATCAGGGGTGTATTGGCATTTTTCTTTTCCCATTGCATTCATAGAACAGAAAAGCGGCATACAATTTTTTATTCATATCTCTCTACAATATAGTCAAATTTTGTGAAAATTGGACAAAAAATAAAGTAGTAGATAGGATTTTAAAATGTTTGATTATTTTCAAGATGGCCGCCATTACCATGGCAACAAGGCACCGAAAGAAAAAAAACGAATGTTGTTTTCAAGAGATCTCATCCTACCTCACATGCACACATCAAAATAAGTCTACTATTCTCAATAGTTTCCATGTTGGGTTTCAGGTGTAGCTCCTCCCCTTAACAACAACAATGGAGAATCGCATCTTCTTCCCTCTGAAGAATTTCTCCACCACACCACTATATATGAACTACTTGCAAATCTCACCACATCTTCCTCGTTCTTATTTTGTTGTCCCATGCTAAATTATTTTCCCAATATTTCCTATGATCAAAATGGCTCACAAAATTAATCAATTGTACCATAACTCTAATCAACCTGAACAATGTTTACAACTGAAAAAATCTGAATCAAATAACTCAAGTAGGTGTCTTCCCCAGTACACTGGTTTAAGCTCAGTTTAAGTAAGCTTTAGTTCTTCAAGAGAATACAAAGAATACCCACAGGAACAGAGCATGTGATGTATTACCTTCTCTACAAAATAGGCCAGGGAAGACAAAGGACCTTGAGAACTCATATAACAATTCTGGTCCAAACCCGCAATCAGTCCCAAAATAGACAAGCCGGCCTTAAGCACTCAGACCCAAGACTATTATACCACTCATTATGAAAAGGAAAACACTCTGTTTTATCAAAAGTTGGACTGGCATTTGCATTTTCTTCAGTTTCCCAAGAACAGAATCGCTAACAGCATGGACATGTTTTTCATTGCTGTGTTAACCTAGTGCTGAAAAACTATTGCTTTACTTCCGAAGACAGGAGACCCGAAAAATCATTAATATTGGAAATAACAAAAACCCTAATCAGATTTAGGATACCAAACCAAAAGAAAAGAAGCAGAAGCAGCAGCAGCAGTCCTTTCGAACCATTCGGCTCAGAGAACCAGAGCTTATTCCTGTTTCAGTAGCACAAAGCAGACAGTGACAGATTTTATCCATCCCTTTCTAAATAGAATGCCAGTCTATCACAGAATGCTTTCCCACCGAAGCTGTTACCATTTTCACCTGGGTTGAGTGTAGCAACAATCAGATTTAGGCGGATACCAAACCAAAAGAAAAGGAAGCAGAAAATAAATACCTTTCCTGTAACACACAGGGCCTGGATGGGCACCAGCAGATTCCGGTCCCACGACAAACATCCCTGACCTGAAGAACAGCATAGACCCTCCTCCCGCAGCCACGGTGTTGATGTCCAGCTGTGACAGGCAAAAAATAATTAGAGCTGGTATATATTAACAGCACTCTGGTCTATGTTCCCCAAACTGTTTCCAGCAGTAGTATTTGATATTTCAGGCTGGGCTGCACCTGATCTAGTCTCTTCCTTTTTGTTTTGGAGAGATGTTTAACAATTGGATGCCCTTCCTGTGGCCAACCAGATAGAGACTAGGGATAGTTTGCGCCTTCGCAAAAATTGGCTTTTATGACGTGCTGGGTATAAAGCCTCTCTAAAATCTATACGGGAGAGGCGTGTTGCAAATGGGAAAAAGGACGATTTATAATTGTCACCAAACACTGATTCCCTTAGTTAAACATCAATACCGCTGGGTGGTAGAATTCAAGAACAGATTGAAAACTAGAATTCAGTGCTGCCCTATAGTGTACACTAGCATAATGGAATAAACATGGATTTTTCTGTGCAATGGAAATAACGTCACAATTGAAAATCCTATGTCATCATCATCATCATCATCATCATCATCATCATCATCATCATCATCATCATCATCATCATCCTCATCATAATCATCATCATCATCATCAATATCATTATCATCATCTTTTAGCTCCGCTTTCAGCGGTTAGCCTGATATATAACTCATTGTCCTACAATTCTTCTGTTTGTTTTCTATCAGTGAATTTGTATGTGTACCGTAACATTAGCTTGTATGATTCGTGCTTGTATTGGCCTGTCCATTGTTAAGTGCTTTGAGCTCATGTGAGAAAAGGCATTATACAAATACACTTTATTATTATTATTATTATCTCTTTAGAAGTCTCTTTCGCATTTCATTATGCGATTAGACAGTGCAAAATACACAAGAATGCTCACAGAAGGTGGTCAAATATAATAAACATTAGCTCTTTTTGCAAATACAGGTGGGAGGAGAAGCAGTTTTCAATTAAAGCGCACACAACCTAGAGTCCCAAGAAGAAAAGAGATCTGGCTGTAAACAAATTATAGCCTCAAAATCAATGCTAATGGTGAAACATAATAGATAGCATTCATTTATAGCGCTAAATCCTCATTAATACTAGCTCTAAGCGCATATACTATTAATACCCCGACAGATCAATGTCATACTGAAACTAGCTCAACTCCCTGAGGAGTAAACAGTACAGGCTACAATATCATTCACTGCCTATAGTCGGGTACCGTACCCATTTTTCCACCTAGATGGGTGAGGAAATTTGTGAGAAGTGCCTTTCCCAAGGACACAACGTCAGATGCCTAGCACTGCCAGGATTCAAACCCACGACCCCTCGATCACGAGTCCGGCAGTCTAACCACTAGACCACCGATGCCACGAATCAATCACGAGTCTAATAGGTGTTCTGCCATATCACCATCACTATTATAAATCCTTTGATTAACATCCTCCTACCATTTTGGCCATTAGCTTTATTCCTTTAACTCTGTGAACCCTGACCTGATGGCTGGCGCCACCCTGAAGGCCCTGGCTGGTCTAGATCTAGATCTACAATAGCATTTTCTTCCCTATCGCCATCACTTTCACTTACAAAATAATCTTCATCATCATAATCGTATCGAAACATACCTACATCAGAAGATTATTGTTATCTACTTCTTCTATCACTTCGCAAGAACGGTACGTTTGCTTAGGCCTACAAGCCATATTTGCACAGATAGAACGAGAAAACAACACAACTCGAACTTCCTGTCATTCTATCGAAATCTTCATGAATTGTTCACTATGATTGGCTGATAGATATACAACAATATCAAATAAAAGAAGATATATGATTGGCTGAGACCTAGGGGTCAGAGCACAGAAAGAAATGATGTAAACTGAATGCACATATGTTTTGCACTAATGCACATGACGACGGCCACTTTTTCCGGCCAGCAGGGTATTTGACTATTTTGAGTTCAGCCAGAATATCAGCCGCTAGGGTTCAAGGGGTTAAGGGTCTTTTTTCATTGTTTTGAATCCCCTTTAGAATTGTCTATTCTGCCTGCACTATGCCTCTAGACTTACTTGAGGTGCTTGTATTGTGATTCCAGCTGTCACTGCCTCAAACACATGTTCAAAATCCCCTGCAAAACGACTGACATCTGTGGAGGTTCCTGATGGACAAACAGATTCACACAGTACATACCTACATCCTGCATGAATCATTCAGATCTGTTGCTCATTCTTTTTACATGTAAAATGTTATTGCTGTATTTTACAAATCACAATCAGCCTTTCATCTAAGCAGCACCGCGCTGCTCTTTCCGTATTTGTTTCGTCAACCGTTGCCTGCTCTGCCCAGGTTTTTCCATGTCCGTTTCTCTAATGATGCCTGCACAGCCTGGCTTTTTCTTCCTGAAGTACATGACCTTAGAAATGATTGTCTTCTGATTGGTCAGACACTCTTGTCACAGCAAATGAACGTTTATTTAGCATAGGTCGGCATCTGGTTACGCCGTTATTTATGGGGGTGCATTATCCTAGTGTACTGTCCCTCAATAAAGTGTTGATTGTTTACACAAGGATATCCCAAAAGGCTATAATAATGGGTGTTTTGGAACGTTAATACACTGTAGGCCAATGACCACAGAATCATTGGAGTAGCTCAGAGACTGAGAGATTGGTTAAAAGCATGTTCTTTGGTTTTAATTTGGGGAAAAGTGTGTGTGTGTGTGTGCGTGCATGTGTGCGTGCATGTGTGCGTGTGTGTGTGTGTGTGTGGAAAGGGGGGGAAATATTAGGAGAGATTTCAAAGTAGTTGTTGTAAATGAAACTTTGGAAACATTTGGATCAGATTACGACTTGGCTTTGATTTGGGGATAAGTGGGTTTTGCAAGTATTAAGAGGGCTTCAAAGCAGTTTTTGACCAGATCTAAGTAGATATTGTCTTAGGAATGCAATGTTATGGCAAAATATATATCAATTGGACATCTGGTTAGTTTAAGGTAAGACAGCAGAGTTGGATGGCATACCCAGGAACTAAGGGCTGCACACAGGTTCAGGAAAACTGAAGTTCTTAAAGTGAATTCAGGCACCGAATGCCCTGTCACACTGACTGACAGACTGCTGGAGAGGAAGTGGAGTCATTAACTTATCTTGGCAGACAAACATGGAGGAACAGTAGCTAACATCAAAGCAAAAGTAGCAAAAGCCAGAACAGCTTTTAATCAACCACAGAAAATATGGAGGGCAAGGAAAATCTACCCACAAAGATAGGATTATTCAACTCAAACATAAAGACAATACTTTAGTATGGTTCGGAAACTTGAACAACAACAAAAACCAACTGTAGAAAACTACAATGGATGCTTAAGGAGGATTCTTATAATACAGTGACCGGACAAAATCAGGAACGAAGATCTGTAGGAACGGACCAATCAAATACCTATTGAGGAAGAAATTAGCTGGAGAAGATAGCATTGAATTAGGCTTACTTTGAGAAAGACAAGCAGTAGTACCATAAGGCATGCACTGAGATGGAATCCACAGGATAAAAGAAATAGGGGTATAGTGAGTTGAGTTAAAGTTTTGTCACTTGCAACACAAATAGGTTATTTAAGTGACAGAATGTGTCTTCAACTCTCAAAGCACACTGAAAACACAATCAATAGAATTGAGTCCATGGTGCGGGTTGGAGACTCCTAATGAATTGTGTTGCCCTGTGGGAATAGGGGTAGGCTGCGGATTTCCTGGTGGAAATGCCTGGATGAAGATGTGAAGAGAAGTAGGTACTCTTGGAATGAATTGGCGAAACTGTCTCAAGATAGGAGTGAGTGGAAGTCTCTGGTCAGTGGCCTATACCCTGGAAGGGGTGATGGGCAATGATGATGATGATCTGTTTAGTTTGAGCACTGGGTTGTGATGTGATTGTGAGTTGAGAGAATGATGACAAGGGGAGCGGTGTTTGATTATAGTTCTCATGCTATATAACATGGACTATGTTTGGAGGAGTATTAGTTGAGATAAAAAAAAAGTGTGACATACATCTACTGTTAAATGGTAAATTGTCAATGCTCTGAATTATAAAAGAAACCAACTGACCCGTCTGGGCTCAAGGTGGGCTAAACCATGCAACAGGTGAAGTGAGCTTCATACTGGCAAAGTGTGGTGATGAGAGATGTAGCATGCGAGTTAAGAACGGAAAGAATATTTACAACTAAAAGACAACCTTAATCAACTTTGATGACAGTGAGGATGGGGTGGCTAAGCGGCAACAAAGGTAAGGGTTTTGATTCTGGTCCAGGGAGGCTTATCGTTTAAAATTCGTCCCTGGCTCCAACAGGGTTGTGCAGGGTCTGAACGCCAAAGCGGCTAAAGCTAGTACGCGCAGTACATATGTTACACATGTAAAAGAACTATGGCAGTTTAAAATCAAAAGAATAGTTAACAAAATTTCTAAAATTAGAAATTTCATCTTTCTGATTATCTACTCCTATAACTATAATTACAACATGAGATGACTCATCCAAAGATGTAAAAATTGGAATGTAGCTATCTGAAACTGAAAGGTTAGGGACGCCATGAAAAATAATCCAAAAAAATTATTACAAAACAGCTAGCCTGGCATTATATAATGAAAAATATATGATCTAGAGTCTAGAGTCTCTTCTAATCAGAAAAAAGAAATCCATACATACAACCAAAAGGATGAAAAAAAATCAAAATAAGGTATTGAAGCTAATAATGCGAAACTAACACCAAGAGAGTAGGATTACCTCCCATGTCAAAGCCAATGACGGGAACCTGAGTGTCCTTGTCGAATGTCGTTTCAGCATAGCCCACGACTCCTCCTGCAGGCCCAGACAAGATGGCGTGGGATCCCATAAAACTGTCAAAATTAATTTTGCAAACAAATAAATGAATAGAAACAAAAGAGAAACAGCAGCAAAACATTGATCTCAGAATTACAGTGTATAAATACAGAACCACACTATTTCTTATTTGTAAAACTAATAATTCTTCATTCTGAGCTTTTAAATCTAAAATGCTATGCAGTGGAGAGAAGTTCCACACGACTCACTGGTTACGTGACAGAATATTAGCACTAAAAAGTTCCTGTCAGATTTCATTAATGTCACCCCTAGCACAAGTGACCTCATTGTTATGTATTTGAGAGAGAAAACAATATTTCTCAAATATCTGTTAAGCTTATATAACCAGAATAGTTACTAAGAGCAGTAATAAATATTTTTTGCACTGATACAAAATCAAAATGTATGTAAAAAAATAAATCACTACCTCTCCATTGGAGTCAAACCACCATCAGAACGCATAAAGAGTACTTTTGCTCCCTGTCACATGAAGAGAAAAAAGTCATTTTTTAATATACTACAGACGAAAAAGGAAAAATGAGGTAGTCATCCGATCTGATTCTGCCAGCTCAATTGCTTTGTAACCAAGAACACCCAGTTGTTCCCTTTTACCCCCCTGCCCCTCCCCTTTCCTCCAACCTCCTCCTCCTCCTCTCCCTATTTTTGGTGGTTTCCTTTTAATCAAGTGTCCACTTGAGCAGCTTTGGCAAAATCTAGCAGTGAGGACATACACATTCTTCTTTTGTAAATGAGTAAAAAATTAATTGACGATACACTTCATTCATGAAAAATACCCACTTCACAAGTGATTAAATCAGAAAAGTCAATGCAGCCACTTCAGGAAACAATAAATATATAAGTCTGTAGACCAAACAATTAAAGGAATCTAAAAAGAAACAAGTCCAGTGCAAAAATAGTCAGGGTGAGAAGGTCGCTGCAACAATATGTGTTAATTTTACTTAATTCTACTAAGATGTTATTATAAAACATAAACATAGCTTTTAACCACTCTCCAGAAACACATGATTTCTTACCTCTGCTCTATCTATATTTTCTTCTAGATCATGTATTATCTATTGTATCTATAATGTATTGTAAATCTTATTTGCTTTTCTCAAATTGTTCACAAAATTTCTCTCTAATTTTATTATCCTGAACTTGCACTATTCGATTCTAATTCTTGAGACAACTGCAACCTTTGTATCATGACTCAGCGTGTCTCCTAGATAAAACTGATATTCCTTCACATTTATTTTAACTTTCCCCCCTCATCACTGTATATCAATATCCTGTCCATATCATGGCATTTAGAACACTCAAAGGTTGAGGTGGATTCTCATTTAATATGTCTCAAAATTTGAGGTGTTCTGCATAAAGATCCCACAGTAACCGTATGTGAAAACCAATTTTACTTGATGTTTTGTTATTTTCTGCTATAAACAATAATTCTCTAAACTTGCAACACCCGCTTCTAATTCCTGAGATCATAACCCCAACCTCTGCATCACCACAGGCCTCAACAATGATTCACAGGTGAGTAAAAATTGAGAAACCAAATAAGAACACTCATACACGTGTTTGAAGTTTCTGTTTATCAAAAGAATATCAATGCTGCAATCTTCTTACCTGAATCCCTTCCCTGAACCCTTCGATGTATCTCTTGATGCAAGGTGTCAAGTAAGCATCAGCACATGCTGTAAAAACGAAAACGCCACAGTGCTCATTAAACACATTTTCAAATGATTTTAATTAATCTCACAAAAACATATTTTCTTTTTCATTCTGATTTTGAACTTAAATATTAACTCCCACAGTGCGTATTGTGTCTGCTGCATACTAAGTCAAGGCTTGCTTCGGTTGCGCATGGCTCAGCCCGCCGTGATCCCTCATCTGATTTCCTTTATAATTCGGGGTGTTGACAATTTAGGGCTAGAGCTCCAATCAAACCGCACTAATGATAGTGATTAGTGATGAAAATGATCCATCTTTTTAAAAATTTGTGATGTTGGGTTTTATTTTAAAGTATATTTGCCTCTTTTGACTTATTTGAAAATAATTATATATTGGCAATATTGGTATCCTTCTGTCTGGGAGACAATAGGTACCTTGCACCCATGTCAGTCTGTGGTCGAGTTGCAGTGCCGGCTATGACCTTAGAGACCGATGCGAGATTGGCAGTTCTGCCGGCACTTGCTGCAGGTGTGGGTGTTGACAGTAGTGGGGCACCAGGTGTAAACTAAAGCCTGTGCCACTGGCAAGTCCTCTTCTCCTCCCAGTGGGTCTCCCTTCTGCCCTCAGCTAGCTGGATGCCAGTCTTGACAGTGGATCGCCAGCTAGTGTGGTCTGACGTCGCAGCTTCTAGGCCTGTTAGACTGATGCTGCAAGCCTTCCAGTCACGCTTGCAGACACCCTCTTCCTTTTTCCCTGTGGATTCCATCTCACCGCATGCTTGGTGGTACCACCGCTTGGCTTTCTCAGAGTATGTCCACTCCAAAGCCGTCTTCATATGCCATTGTCTTCCTCTATTAATATCTAATTAGTCTTTCCCTAATTAGTCTGACTCCCATTCTTGATTTTGTGTAATATGTGCATGCGACCTACTAGGTTATGGCTGGTCTCTAACAGGATTTAGGCGTTCAAACTCTTAACTATTAATTTGGAGCCAGTGGTGATTTACATGGAAACATCTAAACCAGACAAAGAGAAGACACTTATACACATGCACCTGTCTTACACTGTAACACAATAAAGTACAATTACAGTAGCTCCAATGATTAAACATCTTACAATTTATGCATGCACAAGGGAAGGAGAACTAGGTGAGAAATGAGCCTCCCCCCTACCGCTACCCCTAACCCATGTACCTGTGTATCCTCGAGGTACAATCCTTGCCATGCACATGATCTTTGAAGACAAAGAAACATTTGTGAAACCCATCTCCAGAGCTAAGCTTCCAACAGCTTCTTCATGATCTGGGTAACTGATGATAGAAGATTCATAAGATGAGTCAAAGCATGACAATATCTTTAGAAATAATTTATAAAATATATACCATTACCATTATTATTACTATTATTACTATTACAATTATTATTATTATTATTATTATTATTATTATTTATTATTACTATTATTATAGAGCACCTATATACAGAAATATTATTTATATATCTATGATTCAAAAGTGAGAAGGTAAAGTGAGTTCCATGAGAAAAACCATTCTTTTCAGAGTTTTTTTATATTGTTTTTGTTACGGTAAATCATGCTTTGACATGATAAGAACATGATCTGTAATATTTTCATATTATTCTCATATATTTATATCGGATTAAAGAGTTTGAATGTGGAGTTGTAGTGGGTAGGGATAAGAGATGTTTTGGGACATGTATCAATAGTGGTAGTAGTGGTGGTGGTGGTGGTGGTAGCAGTAATGGTGATGGTGATAGTAATGGTGATGGTGAGGGAAATCAATGATGATGATGATATGATGATGATGGTGATAATGAACTAAGATTTACAACAAAAGTAGTAAAAGCTTTGCAAAAAAAAGTTACTGATATGAAAATGAGCTTCATTCAAATACTTAGTTTAAAGATTCAGACAAATGTAGAGCAAATACCACTCCATCAGAACTCCCTGCACGCTGAGACTGATTGATTTTCCAACTGTAGAAGAAGATATAATGTTATTAACTTGCTATAATATGCTTACATATAAGAATGCATTAGAGCCACCGCAATGCTTTTGATACCCTTGAGGAGCAGGCTGTGTAAATCTGTTCGGAGCTTCTTCAAATCCAATGGTTTTATAGCATGTAACTGAAGAAGAAAACAGTGAGTAAGATGTAGCTATTGCTAAATGAGGAAAATGACCGTAAGAATTAACGAAAGGGATAAAGCATTTCCTCAGGTTATTGAAACATTTTAGCTGAAATATCTGAAGTGACAAAATGAGCTTGCAGATGATCCATAATTTAACATTATATGGATTCAGTATGTCATTTTCTTTTTTCTACCAGTACATAACACACAGAAAGCAGAGCTTACCAGTTCCCCAGTGGTCCCTTTCACTGTTCTCTCCTGATGCTGAAGCTGACAGTCGTCCTGACTCAGTACAACACGCTCATCAACTTCAACCACTTCAGCAAAGAGATTTTCTGGACTCTCAATTTTCTAGGATTGAATGTGAAGACACGGGCTACAGAGGGTTATGCCTTCCATTTTCATTTCTCATTCAGATTTCTTCATATATATTTTTTTATTGACATTTTGTTTTTCCAACAAATCCAGAGAATTTATTAATGCACCATATACAAATTAAAACTGACTTCAAGGGAAGAAATAGGCTTTGAAATTTTCCAGCACCACAAACATGCGTCCTGTTCCGAGTATAAAGCAGACCTGCTAGTGGACTATCCCAAAATTGTCTGACAATTTCGGCCACCAGGTAGAACGCACATAACCCAGGATTTAAGACTCAGCGTTTTGAGCTAGAGTTGCATAAATGTAGAATAGATCTAGTACCGGCACACATACCATGCATAAGAGAATTATAACTTTTTTATAAATGAATTTATACTTCTCTAGATGGGGGGAAAACAAAAACAAAAAAAACTTAAGACTTCTTCAAATTTTAAATAAACAGTCCCAAATGATAATGGATATGGCACATGATTGTCTTCAGGTGTCTAGAAGTTTAGAACAGGTAAT